>CAIGRT010106451.1:0-11341 GCA_903798405.1 Fraxinus platypoda | reverse complement strand
TAAAAGATTTTCACCGACAAATTTAGCAATTAAGAAATTTACAAAAAAATACTCTCATTTCTTGGTGAGAAAATAAGAGAGGCGGCGACGAGTGGAGTTGGACTATGCGAGCGAAAGAGAGAGGGAGAGGGAGAGAGAGAGAGAGAGAGTGAGGAGGAGAAAGATTATTAGGTTAGGGTTGTGTAATTGTATTTTGTAATGGACTTGCGTCTTTTTTTTTTTTTTTTTAACTAAGTAGGTCGGGTCGGGTTAAATCAATTTTGTTGGATTAACCTGTGATCCGACCCGCCTTCTTCGCCCAAAATCAAACCCAACTATAAAATAAAAATAAAAAAAAAACGACCCAAACAGGTCGATTTAGGTCGGTTCGGGCGGTTTAGGCGGATTGGTTTGGGTTTTGCTCACCCCTAGTTACGAGCCCTCTGATTTGGTGTTGCCACGTAGCAGACGAACCAATTCTATAACTTTGAATCGAATCACCATCGTCCCCACCTAGTGGAAGCACCGAACTCATCCGTCAGTCGCGGCGAATGCAAAGGCCCGCACTCCATATTCGTGTCTCACAGTCCGCCTCGCCACCCTTCTACCAAGATATTTTCGGAGATCTCCAAAGTCAAGTTCTTGACTTATTGATGGGATGTGAGTTAGGCTACAAATGGTCAACTCAGCTGATATGTCGGAAATCATTTAATGTCCGTTAACCTAAGGATTGACAGATTGACATCTATGAAAAGATGGGTCGTCCGGGATCTGAAGCCACGTGTCCCATCATCTTTCGGTTCACCTCTCCCCTTTCTTAATATAAATACCCCCATACTGGTAAGAGTAAGAGGTTTTGGTTCAAGTTTTGCATTATAATCTTTTATTCTAAGGAGCCCTTCTATGTATTCACACATTCTCAACCACGTCCCAGTGACCACTTCACCGTCGGATGCCACTTTTCAGTTGGTTGAAACACTGACTTGACCTTCGGAGTGCTCGCGATCGTCTCCACCCCCACTGGAAAAGGCCACGGGTGACTGACGGAGTGCTACGATGTGCAGGGAGGAGCTTACGTGGAGTTTCGTTCTGTTGGCCACGTGTTGGAATCATTCTTCGAGATCAATAGAGCCTTCAAATTGTCTGTTTTTAATTTCTTCTATTACCTATGATTAAAATATCAATTTTGAACTCCCAATGAATAAAATTAATTCATTAGATGACATAAATTATTGGTATTCTTTTCCCCCCGACCGAAGCCATTGACCTATCAAATTTATTTTTCAAATTTAGCTTATGTTTGGGCTCCATTTTTTCAAATTATAATGAGGGGATTAGTAATTTTTGGAAAATGTGTGATTAAAAAAGAAAGAAAAGTTTTTATATTTATGTGTAATATTATTTTATTTGAGAATGTGTAGTTGATAAGAAGAGAGAAATAAACTTTAATTTAATAAGAGCCAAACATGAGCTTAATAAAGTTTGAGATTAATATTTATTAATATTTTTCCAATGAAATTAATAATAATGAATATATTGATTTAGACTTAGCCCATGTTTGGTCCGGATTAAAATCTGATTTTAATCCAAGTCAAAATCAAACAATAAATATTAATTCATGGATTCCACAACTTTTCAACTACACATTTCAAAAGGAAAATTCTATTTGTACAACCTCAGTTGACAANAATTAATAATAATGAATATATTGATTTAGACTTAGCCCATGTTTGGTCCGGATTAAAATCTGATTTTAATCCAAGTCAAAATCAAACAATAAATATTAATTCATGGATTCCACAACTTTTCAACTACACATTTCAAAAGGAAAATTCTATTTGTACAACCTCAGTTGACAACCTCTCACATGTGTGCGGCGTCCGAGTGTTTAAAAAATTCAAAAAAAAAAAAAAAAAGTGAAACCCCCATGTGAGTGATTGTCAACCGAGGTTGACGGTTGACAACCTCGGTTGTACAACTAGTATGGCTTATTTCAAAAACTTTTATTATAATCTACTAAAAATCTAATTTTAATCCCCACCAAACACCCTCTTAGTAATATAACATATTACTATAAAACTCAAAATAAATTTATGCTACTAATAATACTGAAGAAGATCATTGTAATGAATATTCTTTTAATAATTGTACAACATGCACAGAATAAATAAAACTGTTTTTTTACCAAACACTTAAATGTTGATTTTGTAACAAACAAAAAATTTCCAAATATTATAACTGATTTTTTGGTACAACTAAAGCCGATTCTCTTAAAATCAACCACCCGAAACCAAAATCGCCGCCATGAATTGCAAGCAAAGGAAAAAGAAGATTAATTACGATCTATATATATTCAAGATGTTGACTCAAGTTCGAAACGACGTGAGGTCACAATAGATGAATGGAAGTGTTCAATATATTATTGGGCATAATATTTTTATATAACCAAAATAGTGAAGGGAAATTTTAGCATTCAAATTCCTCTATTATTGTGTTTGACATTGCAGGTATGATCTGTTCAAGTTGAAGGACTGAAAGGAAACAATTAATATGTGGACTTTGAAGTTTGAAGAAGAATGAGAACTGGAAAAATTTATAATAAGTCATTCAACACAAATTTTATGACCAGAAGTGTCCCATTTGCTGACATTTAAGACAGGATACCGACAGTTTTTCTTCTCATAAATCATAGTCAATCAAAACTCACGATTCCTCAATCCAAACCCTATTAGGTAGCTTATGCTCTGGGGGCTCCTTCCCATAGACGTGAGCCTCCCTCTCGGCTCGTTATCCCGAGTACTCGAGTTATTATGAGCATGACACATATTGCACAGGATGTACGGAATCAGATCTATGACGACTAGATGAAATAACGCATCCTCGTGAGTTTCAATGATGTACTTATTACGTTTTATTGTTATTCCCAAATGAGAATTCCCAAATGAGATTATCTATAAATAATAATAATAATAATCTTTAACTCTCATACTCATTTCAACCATACATTCACCTAATAAAATATTTTGCAAGTAAATCCAAAATTTTTTCTACTTTTTAACTAGATATTCTCAAAAAAAATTACTATTAAAACACGTCATTTTTTTCAAAATGATGACGGGGCTCAGTCTTCTTCCTCTGGAGGTTTAATTTATGGCGCCTCCCAGCTGTAACTCTCTTTTTTCGACACCTGTGGTTTGACTTCTATAAATTTGCGACAGCCTCCGTGCATTGTTAATTGTCACTTTTCATTCTCTAATTTATTGCAGGAATTCTTTTAATTATCAAATTTAATGTTTGTAATTATTACGAGTCAAAATTACATACAAAAATACTACTTGTACACACTTGGTACACAACCCTCTCACATGTGTGTGGGGTCCACAATGTGAGCAAGGTTCAATTACTTAAGCCTCCTTATAGGTTAAAAAAAAAACCAAATATAAAGTTCACCTTTCATTTATGTAGGAAGTCATTAACCCACTAAAAAAACATCCCAATTTTTTACACACTACAATTATGTTAAATGGTGCGCTCGTCCACGGGAACGAGATGAGAGATGCCCCTTGATGAGGCAAATCAAGCCAGCTCGCGAACCACTCATAGCTCCTCTCTCTCTCTTTTTTTAAGCCAAAAATTGCATTTTGTAGCTAAAATGCAAGCCGTTGTGAACTTGAGGCGAGCTGGCTCGCACGATTGATTCGTTGTTCGGCTCGCTATTGAGAAGAGTCGAGATGGCGAGCTGTTCACCCCACTTAACACCCCTAATTTATAAAAGAAAAGTTAGTTGATTTCGTCTATTATAAGGCACAATCATTTTCCGTAATAATTACCAAACATGCATTTAAAACATAAGCTCAAAAACAATAAAAACCCATCCCGTCCAGAAAAAATAAAACCTAAAGAAGCCATGAATTAGCAACATTTATGCGAATAAAATAGAAGTATTAGAAGCCAAATCATCACAAACTTTGTAATAAATAACTGTAAATTGTGGCTATAGTACAAGGAATATCATTACATATAACTCATTGAATGGCATTTGTCATACCAATTGTATTGGCTGTAAATAGGTATCTAAAAATGGATACCAGTTTTCTTCCTGCCAAAATTCTGATAACATAGTATTTGATGGACACTTTATCACAGAGTACAAAGACCAAAAATAGAAGAAGGGCCACAGCTTTACAGGTCGCATTAACAAGAAATAGACGAGAGAAATTAGTAATCTCCAGAGTATTGGTGGCAGGTAGCTTAGTGTCTATAGAAGATAATGACGATTGGCTTGTAAACCATTTATTCTCCAACGCCAGAAGTATTTCCTCTTCTCTGAGCATCGCAATCTGTCTTGACATTTCATGGACCAATGGTGAACCTTTTGGAAAAACCTACAGTGTTCATCAATTATAAGCATGCTTATAATCACACAAACACGCCTATGTACATAGATCATACACAGAAACAAACACATAAACCCCGTTACACTCAACCACCTTTTTTTGTATTTTTGTTCCAAAATAGTAAATAACATATGAATATCCTATTAAATAAAGGGGTTGGGGCAGTGAGGGGGGAGGACATGCACGCACATATTTTTCGAGGAAGAAGAATCTTACAAAAGCAAAGCCATTACTTCTCTCTGAGGAGTCAATTATGGCATAATCATCATGTGGGTACCTTGCCAGGAATATTTTAAGGTAAGGAATTTCTTCAAGAATAGCACTAACGCCGCCTTTTTCACTTCCATTTTTCAAAGCCTGATCATATTCCTCAGGTGAATTAAAAGGCTTAAGTCTGTTATCCTGAAAATTCAGGTTGCTGACAAGTCCCTTTACAAAAGAGTTTGCTGAGTACCCTATGTAATCATTTTTTGTCAATTTTATCCGTTGAACTGTCAAAAGTGAACTCAAGCTTGCGATATAACTTGATGTCAGTAAAAGTACTACGAAAAACCAAACCCCCACGACAAATCTTGATAGATTACTTTGTAATCTTTCTCCTGCAAAAACAAAGAGACACAATTCACAAGCTGAAAATGTATCCTTAAAACTCAAGAAAAATTAGATGCCCCTTTTTTTCTTCAAAAATTGCACAGGAAGCTTGCATTCCTACCTGAAAATATCTACGAGCCAATCAACAACACAACAATCATTATGGATATGTAGAAGATGATGATGTAAAAGTCCGCCAAGAACTACATCTCATTTCATTGAAACTGGCTCTCCCTTTGTCTTTGGTTTCATTGCTGAATCAGAAGTTCATTTGTTAAAAGCTATGAGGTAGCATTTAACGAGTTTGTAATCTGGAGTTAGTGAGAACCAGTGTTCCCAGATTAATTAACCCTATATTGAAAACTGCAAGTCTAAAATTTATGCTTATGTTTTCTTTGTTGGTTCAATTTTGGTTTAAATTCAGATTATGTGTAATCAAGATACGAAGTTAAACCTTTTTTTATACAGAACATAAGATAGTTGAACATGTTTTATGAGATTGGGTGCTCAAATATGTATTTTACTCCTCAACAATAACAATTAAACAAAGTATCTTTTCCAGAATTTAGTGAAGCTTCGTATTTGACCAAGCCAAACTAGGATCATGTAAAAAACTAACTCAAACAAAGTCTTGTTTCTCCAACAAAACTATGGCTATGTTTGGTACCAATTCTCATTTTCAACAGTAAATCAATTCTCATTTTCAACCACACATTCTTCAATAAAATAATATTTTCTATCACATCAATAATCTTATCTTCTTTTTCAACCACACATTTCCTATCATATCACTATTCAAAATCAATTCTTCCCCCAAAAAATCCCTACCAAACACACACTATATCTGGTTTGAGATAATTTTTTAGTTTCCAAATAGAGCCTTGTTATCTGACTGCATGGGATGATTTTGGAGAGTTACTATTATAGTAATCTATTGGAATCTCAATTGGGCTAAACCCCCATTCATTCTAGATTTCCTTGTTATCAGCTCTTCTTGTCTGGGTGGAGTTATGTAGCAAATTTCACTTCCAAGATCAAGTGTTCGAGTTGGTATGAACCCACACATTCAAAAAAATTCTAGATTTCCTTGTGTATGAGAGGGTTTGGGATGATTTAGCACAATTTGCTGCTGGGGGTTGGTTTTGTGGTTTTCTGGATGAAGCAAAAAAAGTGAATTCTTTGATGGAGGTGAACAAACAAGAGAATAGATTAAGATGATTTGGTGACATTCAAAGAAACCTGCTAGATGCACAAGTTAAGAAATCTGATGCTAGTATTAATAGTAAACTTAGAGAAAGATATATGAAATCCTGTGAAATAAGACAAATAGAAAGGTTAAGATTTTGTGGTTTAACTTTAAGATGACTCTTGATATACTGAAAAGGAAATAAGAATACCCAGGTTGCGCACTCTAGGTAAATATCGGATGAGTTTTTAGAAGAGAGTAATCAATTCTTTGAATTTTCTGAAGGGAGTGTATTGAGTTTTTGGAAGAGAGTAATGTGGTGAATTTTTGGAAAGCCAAGGGATCGGAGTACTAATTTCAGAGCACAGAGGTAATCGGCCACTTCTAACAAACATAAGGAGGTAATGTGCATCTTACACTTTCTTTAAAGCTAAACATTCCGTTAATTATCTGTGTTAAAATCAACAATATTTGTTTCTACAATGAGAAAAAGGATATTCTATAGCTCCACTAAGGCTAAGACCAGTGAATTTCTTCACCACTCTTAAACCCGAAGATGGTTATAGCACAAGTATTATATTCCTATTTCCAAAAGTATGCGATGACGATATGTTTAATTATCTGTGTTAAAATAATGTTGTCACCTACATCATCAGGATACTACAAATAGAAAAATAGGCGGGAAATATGGTGACAATAGATAGGTAGCTTACTTTGAGCATAAACAAGAGTTGATGCCGCGAACCAAAGTATTGTCCCAATTTGCCATGCTACAGAACCTTGGAATTCTTCATTGGTAGGGTGTTCAATAAACCAGACAATAATTCCCGTCAGAATGAAGAAACCAGCACTCATTATCCATAGGCCCACACTAAATGGCTTTAAGAAGAACCATGGGTCTTTATTGTCCAATCGTGCTACCATTCCAACACCTAACTCAGTGTATGGCAACGTGAAGTCAACATATTGAGACCTGTCCGAAGTGATAGTTATGTCCCCTATGGCAGCATCAAAAATCTAGTCCATTCATGACACAGAGTGCAATATGAGTTAGAATAGCATCACAAGAGATTTTCTCCCATTCCGAGATTTTTAAAGTCAAGTCCTACTTTACATACAGGAAATTGTAGAGAACCAAATTGAAGGCTCTTCTGAATTTAATACTTCTAATAATAAAGTGGAAAAACAAAACCATGCAGTTTATTAACCAATCAAACTTGTCTAGGTTTTTCCTTGAATAGTCAAGAATATGGAAGATTAACATACCTGCTGAGAGACCTGATATACGAGATCACTATAACTTCCGTTGTGATTATAGAAGGGAATAAATTCATAAACTATGGCTCTGTTCAATCTCTGAATTGCCATATCGAATACATCTACACAGAAGCCAGTGAATGTTGTTTCATTTTTTTGTTGATCGTGCTGCCAGCTTATCAATTCATGGAACCTCGAGTTCGTCGGAATTCCAACTTTAAAAGGTCTACCATCCATTTGAACTAACCAACCTTTTGGAGCAGTTTTGGAGAATCCTGGCCAAATAATAGTTTCCAGGTTGCTAGAGGAACAACTGTTGGTGGATGGAAATATTTCCTTGGTGAGTCCACAAGATGGTGTCCAGAAACCTACTCTTTTTCCCACATTTCCTATCATATTTACTATTTCATAAGTCTCATGGACTAATTTTGCATTCGCGAGCTGAAATTCTCCCCCTAAACCTGTAAATTGAATACTTCGAAACTTGCTCAGGAGGGCTGAACCAACATTAGAAACTCTTATGGGAGCTAAGCCTGTTAGGTTCAGTCCCAAGCCTTCTCCCCTATTTGGAAAAATATGCATTCTTTCCCTCTCAATTGCCTCTGCTAATGCCCATATTGCATCATAAGCCCATATACCAAACACATTCAATCCCCTAATTTCCATATCAATCTGACTAAGCTGAAATTCCCTTCTCCATCTCAAAGTGAAATCCCGGAGCTTGCTTGATGCAGGAATATAAGATTTGAGACCAACTACTCCTTGAATTGTCTCAAATACTGCAGGATCTTGGAACTCCAAAAAATTCATGGTTTTGCTAGTCACAATCCAAGCAAAGTTTCCACTCATCAATTCCAACGTTTTAGCATTTTTAAAGATTTGAGATGCAAGAGAAACTGATGTATGTACAATAATTATTGATGTTCTTATAGTTCTGAGATTATGAAGCTTTTGGATGATTTCTTCATCTGTAGCCCTGGGAGTAATGGCAATGTCATTTACGGCATCCACATCATTATCACGAAAGGTGTCGTGTAGATGAGATAGAATTTGTCTGGTATCTGCAGTGTCCTCGTAGATAAGTACAACAGTCCTCCATTGGAATGCTCCTAAAAAGGCAGCAACACCGTTGAATTGAGTGGTCTCATCTTGTGCAACTTGCAACAAATAAGGATGTTCATTGAATGATGATGTTGAAGAAAATGAAAGCAACAGCACATTAGCTCTGTCACATAGTGTCGCCAAGAAGGTCTGTTCACTTGACATTTCTGGGACTATGATCGCATGCGTTTCAGCATTTTCCAGAAGATCAAAAGCTGCATGAAGAAATAATAAGAAATCCTGAGTCAGAATAATCTAAACCTCCACAAAACGAGGCAGTTTTTCAGTAAGCCTAATGGACTTCTGTCTACCTTCGAGCAACTTCCTTCAGAATATACATAAGAGAACAAATAAGTGCAGCAATAAAATGACTCACCAGCAGCTAAAGAATTCAGTGGTTCTCCTCTCAAATCTCTTGTTTCAAGAGCAATCCTTGTTTTATACTGTCCATTGAGCATGTAAAAGTCTGAAATTGCCATTGTAATGCAGCTGTTAACAACCTTCCCCACCCATGATTTCGAGTCCAGAATAAGACCAATCTTTATGGTTTTCGTTTCTTGGTCACTGTCCTGAGATGCATCAGGATATGGTTGACCATGAAATTCACAGAAGAGAAGGAATAAGATGAGCCCGTGGATCGTCATCTTCATCTTCAACTTCCCTTAGCCAATATTCTAAGCCTTAACGACCTTAGTTTGATAAACAGGTTGCTGCTGCCAGCCTGTACATTGCAATTTATATCCGAGGTAGAGGTAGACCAAGTCGTCATATGTAATTTCCATTGACATTCTACAATAACACGATCAGGAATCGACGAAATCTTCAGTCTCAATAGAACCACACGATATAGTGGTGGTCCACGCAACTGACATTTCACCAAACACCTTTTCTGCATCTCTGTAGAATCCGTCAGCTATAATCTCACATTCATTGGGTACTTAATTAATGACACTTGGATCGATTACACTTCAGACATTATGTGGGTCCGTGACAACTGCATGGATAGCCAAAAAACGAATCGATATTACGTTGTATTCGTCAAAGTTTCTCATATCGCTTTCAAGAAAGCTGACTTCAGGGCGTATTCCTAGTTTTCTGGTGATGAACGTTGACTACGAGTAATTATAAACTTTAAAAAATTAGCGCTTGTTTCACGCTCTTTTTTTCAAGAAAACATTGTTTTGTACAGTTGAAGTTGACCCCAGTGATTATTTACAGTCTTTTCAATTTGCTTACAATAGGTACAATTAACCTTTTCTTCAATGCAAATTTTTATGATTCCAAAAGTACCCTCAAATTTCCTTAACACGTTTTTGGTGTTAAGAGAGAGAAGTACTCAAGGGCAATCCTGTTGTTTAGGATTGGTTATTTGAGGGTAAGAATGGGAAAACAATTTCCAACGCTGTAGGTGTCGTCAAAGAATTTGATGGCCGTTAGGTGGACCAATAGTTTTAAATTCATATACTACCGTTACAAAAAACGAAATCAATATGAAAAGAGAAATTAAAGGAAGACAAATGGATGCTTAACTTGTTCACTACTCTAAAAGGCCGAGTCTAAGCTTTTTGGTGATGAACGTTGACTACTACGAGTAATTATAAATTTTAAAAAATTAACTTATTTACTGTGTTCTAAAAAGTAGTTTTAAATTCATATACTACTGTTTCAAAAAATGAAATCAATATAAAAAGAGAAATTAAAGGGCGTTAAATGGATGCTTAACTTGTTCACTACTCTAAAAGACGGAGTCTAAGCTTTTTGGTGATGAATGTTGACTACTACGAGTAATTATAAATTTTAAACAATTAACTTATTTACTGTGTTCTAAAAAGCAGTTTTAAATTCATATACTACTGTTTCAAAAAATGAAATCAATATAAAAAGAGAAATTAAAGGGCGACAAATGGATGCTTAACTTGTTCACTACTCTAAAAGATGAAGTCTAAGCTTTTTGGTGATGAACGTTGACTACTACAAGTAATTATAAATTTTAAAAAATTAACTTATTTACTGTGTTCTAAAAAGCAGTTTTAAATTCATATACTACTGTTTCAAAAAATGAAATCAATATAAAAAGAGAAATTAAAGGGCGTCAAATGGATGCTTAACTTGTTCACTACTCTAAAGGCGGAGTCTAAGCTTTTGGTGATGAACGTTGACTACTACGAGTAATTATAAATTTTAAAAAATTAACTTATTTACTGTGTTCTAAAAAGCGGCGTCTAAGCGCCTAAGCGGGAAATGAGAGCAAAACGCATCGATTCGCCCTTTTCAATTCTTTATTTTATTTTTAAAATTTTTTAATACCTAAGCGTGCATGGCGCGTCCCTTTAATTATTAAATATGTTTAGATTGATTTAAAAATTTAAAATCACGTAATAAATAAATTAGTAACTTCAAGATAAATGCGACTTATGAATCAATTATGACATCTTCCTAAAATACAACTAAATCATTGTTCGTTTTTCGTAAATTGATGTCACATCGGATCTCATCTCTAACTTTTCTTAATATGGTAAGAATTTCTAGTGTGATTTTCTCATACTACAACGAAAAATCGTTCGATGTTATCACTACTTTGTGAGCTTCTTATCTCGAAATGGGCTCCGTAGTAGATCTATGATATTCAACTTCATTATTTTGATTTCCTACGATTTTAGTTTATTTTTAAATAGAGTTTTTGCTTGGTCAAATGTTCATACATTAATATAGTACATCGAATAATGCAAATTTATTTTTAGAAAAAAATAAAATAATAAGTAGACTCATGCAGTTTACTTGGTTAAAGTCAAATACATAGAATGGTAAATTCGTAAGGTGATAAAAAAAA
>CAIGRT010106442.1:0-18088 GCA_903798405.1 Fraxinus platypoda | reverse complement strand
CACCTGAATTATGAATTTGTCCCATATGAATATTCAGAATCATGTGGGTATGCACTGAGGTTTTATTGTGGCTAACTTAGGGTTCTGATGAACAATAATTATTTCAGCACGTAACAGAATTCACTAACCAAAAAACTATACAGCAAAATGCAAGTGAGTTTTTAAATAATGTCTAAAAAACCTCTCAACTTTAATTATGATTACTACCCATCGCTAGATGAAAAATAAAGGTTTGAGAAGATGGGTTGTGGCCTTTGGATGAGAAATTTGAGGGTGAAGATTAAAAGGAAAAAACGATCGCGCAAGGACTGTGAAATACAAGTGTCGAAGAGATGGTCCACCTTTAGAGTCCAGATGATATCTGACTTCGTGGCATTAAGATCATTGCCACAAAAAATAATGTATGTGCTTTTTTGGGAGTCTCGGGAAGGCATGTAGGATAACGTTTTGCCTCGTGATGCCCATTTTACTATGGTCTATGGGACTTGCTCGTTGGCTTATAATAGGGGTGAAAACTCAAGTCCACATTAAACTGAACTTAGGGTTTAGTCGGGCCAAGATTATAATTTAGATGGTTCATTGTAAATTGTCTAAAGACCTTATACAATACGAGCCTTATTATTTTTTAATTCTTTTATAATATTTCTGAAAAAAAAACAAATGTACTAATAGTAGAAAAAAAAAAAACAATAACATGTTCGTTTTCTTTTATTCTTTCTAAATAAGATAGTTGAACGTCGATTAGAAGTTAAAAAGACATCAACTCGAGTCGATCTACACCCACAATAGACCTAGAACTTAGCCCCATCATGACTTGCTTTTCGACCTAGCCAAATATCTCGAACTAGAATTAGAATTGTATTACATATGAGGTGTTTAAATTTTAATTTTGGGTTGTGTGGGCCTCAGCTCTCTAAGTAATAATGGACTCAAGATGAGTTCATAACCCAAAAATAATGTTGCACATTTGGTACGTAACAATTAAGACTTTTTTTTTAATATTCCTTAATCGGGTATTACATAGTAAGCCCCCNCATGAATTTTTCCCATCGGGTATTACATAGTAAGCCCCCATTTGATGGTCATTATTAGAGAAAATGATGTTTTGAATAGTTATTTTTTGGAGAATATGTGTTTAAAAAATAGGTGATGCACATTTTTTCAAAAAATACATTTTGAAATAGTGATTCAATAGAGAATGTGTGGTTAAAAAATAAAGAAAAATTTTGGATTTACATGTAATATTATTTTATTAAAGAATGTGGGTTGAAAATAAGAGAATAAAAAATGTATTTTTGAAATAATGTGTATCAAATATAGTCTGAATATAAAAATTAAAGAGTTTTATTTTAAAGTGAGACAAACAGGGGCTAAATATGTTCTTGATGTTAAATCCCCTTACTCGTTGCAATGTTTGACTCCTTGATCAAGACAATGAACTGATAATCTAAGATAGTAGATTGACCTGAATAGACTAGGAATTTATTCGAAGTTAAACATAGTAACTTTCAAGATTGGACAAAGTGTCTTCATAAGATAGGACGGGATAAACCCGATAATTAATGCATGAAATTTTATTTGAAACTAAGACACGTCATACACACTAAGACATACGTATAAATCAAGCTTATTTTCACTTTTGAGTATTGAATCTATCTTATACTTAAAACAATGCCTCTTAAAATGGATCGAAGAGGTAGAAAATCAAATTGCTTCCTTTTGAACCAAACATTGTATTTGGGCTTGAAATAGCAATCTCAAGTTTGATTCATGTCCTCGAAATTAGCATAGGGACTTAATTTATACCAGGATGAACGTGGGGTGCCCCATATTGTAGGGACCTTAGGTCACTTTTTAAGTTTCGTGCTAATAAATTGATCTCAAATAGATACTTAAAATCTCGTACACGTCATTCACACACGTTCGATATAGTAAGAGGTACCATTTTATTGACAAACCTCGTGTGTCCTAACAATTTATTAATCATTTCATGTTGAGATGGTTAACTTTGTGTAAAGACTATAATATACAGAAGATTGTGTAAAAATAGTTAAAATCGTGCGATGCACACTAAGAGATGTTAAGTTTCTAACGTACCCTAACATTTACACCATCCATAGTTGAGATGAATTCTTGGATCCGAGAACGTGAATATGTCACCAAATTCCTTTTTCGAATAATTTTGATTATTGCTTTAAACAAATTAAGAATCAAAGTTGAATCAAATAACTGATTTTAACATGTAAAAAAATAAGCACGCGCACACAAACATAACCCTTTTTAAAATCAATAGCATTAACAAACTCTCAATGTTTCGCAATCTATGAGGCATTGGCTAAAAGAGAAAAACGTGCAAAGCAATAAAAATAGTCAACCCCAATTTTTGGGAGGCGTTGACTAAATGTTGAACATTTTTATTTAATTTTTTTTTTGGGGATTTACACCACCCCTTAATTAATTAAATTAATAAAACAAGAAAATATTATTAATTGGAATTATATATTCCTAAAAGTTATTAATTTACTACTATTGTTTTCTTGGCATCATTAATGCGTTGACGAGTGGATTAACAGTTCCAAATTAATGGGATTAGTTCGATGAAAAATGAAATTAATTAAATTTAATAGTCGTGTAAATAGAACGGAATGAGACAACGCGTAATTAATTTGTTGATGTCTATAGTATTTGATGTATTACCTCAAATTTTACTAATTAATCTTCTCCTTCAAGCGGTTTATGGAGATCTCGAGAAAATGTAGTCTCAATATATAATGAATTTAGTCAAAAGATTGTTAGGGTCCGTTTGGGATGAATTTTGCTTCCTATAAAATAGCTTTTGGAGGAGATTACTTTAATTTTTGTTTGAAAACCAATTTTTAAAAGAGTTTTCTATTTCAAAAATACTTTTAAAGAAAATTACATTAGACGAGCTTCATCTAAAATCTAAAAGTTTTTCTAACTAGAAGTATTTTTTTATAAAATTAGCCAAACGGTCCAAAATTAACTTTTGGGTCTCTAAAGCTGCTTTTGACTTTTTAAAAATTATATTAAACGAGCCCTTAGTCGTCTAACTCACCATGTTGTTTCACTTTGACGCCAAACTTTTTCCCGTTTCAAATTACTAATTGAATTAATTTTGGTAATGTATTATTTTTCAATCGCAACATTTTTGTGTGTGTGATGGTAAAGTCGATGTAGCAATAAATGTTGTAATGAATCGAGTCGAGTCAATCTGTCAATATGTAAAGCCAAAAAATCGATTCGATTATTTTGATGGAGAATGTGTGGTTAAAAAATAAGAAAATATTTTGAATTTGCGTGTGATATTACTTTATTGAAGAATGTATGGTTGAAAATAAGAGAGAGAAAAACATATTTTGAAAATAATGGGGACCAAACAAGGGCTTGTGAAACATTTCCAAACAATAATCAACATATTTAGAGCTTAGCTTATCCTCTCAAGAGTATCTTCAAAAAATTCTCTAAATGTAAAAGACTCTATATTTGAACTTTTTAAAAAGAGAGTGAATTTTGAGAGTCAAACTAACTCTCTATTCTTAATGACAATGATTGCATTTAATAAATCATAGATTTTAATACTCTAATTCTTAAACTATTCAAAACACATTTTAATTGATTGATAATTGACATATAAAAAGTTTGATTGTGCTACATGTATATAGTGATTTCAATCATACTATTTGTACAACTAGTTGACAATTGTGAATTGGCAGGGATATTAGTCATTGATTTGAAAAACTATTTTCCAAATCAATGGCCAGAATCTTTACACCTCACTCATTGTCAAACTAGTTATAAAAATTCATTACACCACTAGCTTAATTCTAATAATTTACATATACATGATGTGGAAAGATATGATTTGTTTAGAATTTTTTCAACAAATAATAAAAAAAAAAACTCACTCTTTCTTTTTAACACATCATCTGTATGTAAACAATTATGTAATTCCTTATATACAAGTAATATTATTCTAAAAAATTATTACACGTCTCATAAAGATATGTTTGTTTCTATTTGCACACAGATTAAGAAAATATAATTAATATATTTGAAAATATTTTTTTTTGCATTTTTCCTAATAAACCCCTATATTAAATAATGGTTTAAATATGAATAGTTTATATTTGTTGATAACAAAGTATATTAAATAGATGCATATTAGAGAACTAAAAAATATATATACTTTCAATAAAGAAAATGACCCGTAATTTGGGACAAGCGAAAAAATAAACAGTCCATGTTTGAACCACATTGTTTTTTTCATTCTCATTCTTCTACTTATTTTAAACCACACATTTTTCAATAAAATAATATTTTCCATCACATCAATAACTTTTTCCTTCTTTTTCAACCATATATTCCCCATCACATAAAAAAAATACATTCTTGGAATAAAAATGTGCACCAAACAGGGGCACAAAGTCAATCTTTATGGGACGGATAAAGTATGTTAAATAAAATATGAGAAAAAATCAATAAATATTTCTTTTAAAAAAAAAGTCAAAATAAAGAGCATTGTTGGGGTGCATAAAATTTTTTACCCTCTAAATTTATAGATGCTCTTTTTAATACATAAGATGATCTTCATAAATAAAAAGTCGCTTGGAGATACTCTTTAAAAGTGAAATGCTCTCTATTTTAAATACTCAACATACTCTTTATAATTAAATGCATTCAAAATATTTTAATTTTCAATGCTACATATATTGACCACAACTAAATAATATATACAATGAAAATGGTGGAAAATAATATAATAATTAGGAGGGAAGTTAGTAAAAATATAATATAGGAAAAATAGTAAATACATATTGGGAGTAGTAAAATAAAGTGTTAAAGATAAAAGACTGTTAAAATATCTAAAAATTTATACTCTCTAAGTCTATAGATGCTTTCTAAATTGTAAATACGTTCTTTAAAAGTAGAGAGTCTTTTGAAGAGCTCTAACAGTCTAACTTGAACTTTGGAGATGATTCAAAGACTCAATATTATTAGACTCAAGTGCGTCACCGTCGTACAAAAGAGCATGTTAATTGTAAAATCCTGTATCGATAAAATATGAAAATAGTAATTAATATATGAAGATTTTGATTATTCCTCTTAACAAACTTAACATTTTAAAATGGATCCTTGAAGCTCGATATCCACCCCTTCTAGAAGTCACATAAATTAAGTTGTGGCTAACGAAGTATTGTTTTTAATCTCTAATTATTGTTTGAAACACAACCATAAGTATCAATTAGACAATTCTAAATCATAGAAATTCGGGACATATGCCAAAATTGAGACATTGAATCTTGCATTACAAGTCATTTATACATGTATGTTATTAATTTGCATGCATTTTAAAACTCTTTTCATGCAATTATTAACAACCTCCCATCTGTCTTTACTTCACTCATCAAATAAATGGCTGTAAAGGGTTTTGAATAACTTGGTAGCTAGCTAATCCCTTTCAATAAATCTCTATAAACTTTGTTGATTGATAATATTTAAATGATATAAATAATTTTATTTTAAAGTTCAAGTTTTAAGATCCAGTGATTGAATATAATACCGAAACAGATAAAACTCCAAGTTTAAGTTTCGATGCTATCCATTTAATGAAATCACTTATTAGGTTTTAACGAAAGAAAATGAACTCTGTTTACTTTGAGGAATGTGTTGAAAACAACGTTTCAAGTTTTTATCGTACGTGTTGTTTCTCACCATTTAAGCACAATTTAAGGTAATAAAGTGTTTGTGTGTGTGGTCATGCATATGTCATTGTTTTCTTCTTATATCTTATCTAGACCTATTAATCAAAAATAAATATTTGTGAACAATATGGATAACATTTTAAAATGAGTTACAAATGTGAACAGTATATAGTCAATGGAACATATTGCAAACAATTGCGCCCTAAATACCCACCATTTATAAGAATTTTATCTCATATAAAAGCCATAATTCACTAAAAAAATAAAATATAATCCCTAAAAAAATAAAATAAAATAAAAAGAAGAATAATGTTATTTAGTCATATTGGGATTATAATCTCAGTCTATGTGGTGCTAATGTGATATTAAATAATAAGTCACATTTCATTTAACCTAAACACAGCATCACATAAACTGGGGCTATAACTCGAGTGGGGCTAAATAGTATTATTCTAAAAAGAAGAGGACAAATTTCAATAGTTTGTGTAAATTTTGGGGTAGAAATTGGCTTTTCGATAAGTGGAAAGGCCCCACAAATTTGTGCATAAACAATGGAGCCTATTGACCAGGATCAATGTCGTAATTTATTCAATAATTAATTTCCCTATGCGCATGGCACAGACAAAACGAACTGCTCTGTCCTTAATCCTCTCGACCTCCAATATATATAGGTATAGACATACATGTAAATATATAGCATAGTGTTATATAATATATATGCAGGTATAAATTTAGTACACTGTAATAGTATATGATTATCGGCAAATATCTTATATGTCTCGCTCCTTTAATTATTATGTTCGCAAAAAAATTTTTGAAGCAAAATTTCAAACAAGATTACTACTTCATGGAGAGAAATGCACACGTGTTCTTTTTATTTGTCCAAGTAAAGTTCTTCATATCACAATGTCGTATGTGCCAGCTTGACCTGTTGGCAAAGAAAAGGTACATAATTTATTTGGGAAGGAAAAATAATGTCACACTCTTCCGTTTGGAAATGGAGAATTAGTAAAATTCTATTGATTACAGTTTTTTCAGACTTCGTAGAAAAAACCATAAAACAAACTGGCTCAATGTAAGACTCCTCATTTAAAATTCGATATAAATTTAAATAAAAAACCGAGTAATCCAAGTTTGAAATTTAACATTTATTGCATGAATTTAAGGAATTTTGGAGACTTTAGCCACAAGGGGTGTATGTGATCATTCCATTAAGTTCGCATAATGGAAAATGATTCAATTTCCATGGTGGGTTTTGGACATATCAATTAACATTTTCATTGAGAATTATACCAAATAGAGAAATATATAAAGAGTATTCCTAGTAATACTTGCAACCTAACAATCCTTGAGGTGGAAAATAAGTACATAATAATAGTGTTCACTACTATTAAATTAATTTTCAATGTCAATGAATCAGGTAGGAGACTCCAAAATTATTTTAAAACGTTGAAAATAACTAGCTTTAGAAATAAACAAATTATTAAATGTTCGATGACTCAGCGTCACGGGAGACAATAATTAGTCATTTACTAATACTATTCCCACTTGTACAATATACTAATTCTCCAAGTACTTTCGAGTAAATGTTTATAAAGTACTTATTACAAAAGAATTGTCACTAATGTTAGCATCCTTTGCAAGTAGGTCCCTAACATGGGATTCATGCATCATACCATCACAACAAGTGGGAACTCACAACCCACCATAAATAACCCAAAGTTTATTCTATTAAAAGCACCTTTTAGTCCAGAGAATTTGACTTATCACATCACATTTGAATACTATTTTCCATACAAATTAATTATTCCAAGAGGTCTCAAACTCAAAACTATATGAGCTGTCATTGTTCCTTCACCTCCTTAGGTGGAGATGCAGTTAAGCAACAATGAAAGATAAAAATTTGGGCGGTTAAAGGCAAACTAGTCCCTGAACGACATATTTGATACACCGACAAAATCTGAATACGATGACGCACAAACACATCTACATCTGTATAGCGAAATTTTGTTCAATCTAACACTGCATACCTTTACTGCATGTTTATTGTGCTGTCCAGTTTTATCTAACACGGGGAACGAGATATGCCTTTCCGGTTTAAATTTTTCCATGTCCCCTTCGAGCACAGAGTAATCAGTCTGCACACGAGTGTTAAGAGGGTTATTAGAAAACAAATAACAGACAAAGTTTTAGATCCCCGTGCACATGTATTTATTACACCTAAAAATGTGTCTTCTCTAACATTACAGTGAAAAAATGTGTAGTAAACCAAGCAAACACGCATACAAAAACTGTTAATAAGGCTTGATAATGTATCATGTTATAATACAGTAACCTGTCTATACCTGAGGTGTTGAATGAGTTTAAAGCCCGTGGCTCAAAGGGCTGTTGGGGTGGTGCTCTATGTGTTGAATGGCATCCTGGAAAAAGTTAAAAACAAAGTAAATTGACCACAACAACAGATACAGTGGTTGCAAGCATATCTAGAAGACAATTTAGAATTCGATAAGAGCAAGCATATCTAGAGGACAACATTTTTAATGTCACTGGTGATGCAATTAAGATTTAGAATTTGATACGAGATTTTGTACAGCTAAAGAATATCTAGGATGAGATCTAATTCCTTAATAAAAAAGAAAAGAAAAGAATAGACATAGAGTGAGGTAGGGAAGAACATGTATTTGTGGCAGATTTAGCATAGATATAGGAAAGATTTGTGAATAACCTAATATCCTTCAGATTCTCGTGGTATATGTTTTCATATGATTAGTTCATACATAACAAGTCAAGACAGATGATTAATTAGAACCTTTACTTTCTTAAATCTGGGAAAATAGTTTTTTCTTTTTCGGCGAATCTCCTAAAAAAAAAATGGGTTATTTCCGTGTCATGCTCCTTTAGTTTTGCATTCCACGACTCTTCAAAGAGAACTCCGTGTGTGTGGGTGAGAGAGAGGGAGAGAGAGGAAGCGACCTGGAATCTTCACCATCATGCTACGCTTGTTTTCTGTAGAAATTTTTAAACATGGCGTTGACAAAGGATAAAGCTCTGAACTAGACAAAATTATTCTTACAATTCTATTCTCATATGCAACAGGGTGTGGCGTGTACAACTTTTTGAGCAACAAACTTCTTAAAAATAAATAAAGCCAATTAAATATTGTTATTCTAACTAGTTGCACATTATTGCCTGCCTATTTAAGCACTTCTCCCCGTGGATATTCGATACAAGCCAGCACTTTCTTCTCATCCCTGTCTCTTCATTGATCACATTCTACCTCAATTCCCATTTCTGCAAAGAAAGGCAGACCTATACAGTTCATTTATCTCGGAAATTCATATCATACAATTCTCTTTCGAAATACTCTCTGCATTGTCTTTCATATAAAGATGTTGCCTACATTTTTCTGTATTGCCGCTATCTTGGTTATAAACATTACACATTGGCTTTACAAGTGGTGGAATCCGGACTGCAATGGAGTGCTCCCACCTGGTTCAATGGGGTGGCCACTCCTTGGAGAAACTCTGCACTTCTTTGCTCCGAACACTTCATCTGATATTCCTCCTTTTGTGAAGGAAAGAATGCAAAGGTAATCTCATTGTAACCCAAAACTTAAGTTGTTCAAATATAATAACAAATGCACATAAGCAATCATATGATGTCTTTGGCATTATTTTTCAGATACGGGCCACTATTCAAGACAAGTTTGGTGGGACGGCCAGTTATAGTATCCACAGATGCAGATCTTAATTATTTCATATTTCAACAAGAGGGACAATTGTTTGAAAGCTGGTATCCAAGTACCTTTGTGGAAATATTCGGGAGGCAGAATGTAGGTTCTTTGCATGGGTTCATGTACAAGTACCTTAAGAACATGGTTCTGAATCTGTTTGGTCCGGAAAGTCTGAAAAAGATGCTTCCTGATGTTGAACAAGCATCAAATATGTACTTAAAAAGATGGTCAAGCCAGACAATAGCTGAGATCAAGGAATCAACCTCAAAGGTGAAAAGAAGGCAAACATCTAGCTCTCGTTAAATTCAATTGATTTCTCTATCAATTAAATGGATTTCATTTGATGATTCTGCAGATGATATTTGATCTGACTGCAAAGAAGTTAATCAGTTACGATGTAGAAAAGTCCTCGGATAATCTAAGGGGAAATTTTGAAGCTTTCATAAAAGGATTAATCTCCTTCCCTCTCAACATTCCTGGAACAGCCTACCACAAATGTTTACAGGTTATTAGAACCCTTATTATATGATACTTGAATGTGCAAGAAACACATTACTGATTTTTATGGAATCTTTACTCAATTAAATTGTGCTTGTACTTTGATCAGGGAAGAAAGAAGGCAATGAAGATGCTCAAATGCTTGCTACAAGAAAGACGTGAAAGGCCAAGAAAGATCCAAAGTGATTTCTTTGATTACGTCCTGGAAGAACTTCAACGACAGGATACGATTCTTACAGAGTCAATAGCTCTGGATTTGATGTTCGTGTTACTCTTTGCCAGCCATGAGACAACCTCCCTGGCACTAACTTTAGCAATGAAATTTCTTTCGGACCATCCTTTGGTGTTAAAAGAATTGACAGTAAGTGAAAATAAATAACCTTCAAGAAAGTAACTTGCATATAAACTCTCACGGTGTTACCCCACTGACATGCTTAAAATATCTTACAGGAAGAGCATGAGGCAATAATTAAAAAGAGGGAAAATCCAGACTCCGGATTAACATGGAATGAGTACAAATCAATGAAGTTTACATTTCAGGTGAATCCATCAATGTCACATTTTAATGTAATTTTGAACTTTTTTTCAATCTATGCATTTCTAAAAGACATTAAATTGCAGTTTATCAACGAAACAGTCAGACTGGCCAACATAGTTCCTGGCATTTTCAGAAAAGCACTGAAAGAAATCAAATTCAAAGGTATATATTCAAAATTGATTTCAACTATTTTGAAAAGAATCTACATAGTAGGTCTTGTTTCATACCTTAATATAATTGCGGGATGCAGGACATACCATTCCAGCTGGTTGGGCGGTTATGGTTTGTCCTCCAGCTGTGCACTTGAACCCTGCCAAATATAGCAATCCCCTTGACTTCAATCCATGGAGATGGGAGGCATGTATCTCTGAACTCTTGACACTTGTCCTATATATTTATTTTATTTCAGCTCATAATCAGGTAAATATTCATGTCATACAGGGAGTAGACACAAATGGTGCCTCAAGAAACTTCATGGCTTTTGGAGGTGGTATGAGATTTTGTGTAGGAACGGATTTCACCAAGGTGCAGATGGCCGTCTTTCTCCATTGCTTGGTAACCAAGTACAAGTAAGAACAAGACATTCTGTAATAGCATGTTTTGTAGTAACGTTCGGATAGAACTTGGCAGTAATAAGAAAGAAGCTGCTAAAACTGCATACACTACAATGCACTAATTGTATACCATCATGCATGATAAATAGAGTGAGGTAACCAACCTTTTCTGCATCTGTCAGGTGGCAAGCAATCAAAGGTGGAGACATTGTACGAACTCCTGGTTTACAGTTTCCAAATGGATTTCACATCTCTCTTTCTGGAAAAAATGCACAAAAGTAGGAGTCAGTATAATGCTATCTAACCAAGATGATGCACGGGCAAGTCAGTGTATGGCTAAGGCATGAAACAGGAAATTCTGGTTTTCCATCCCCACATGCAGGACTGATATTTTCAAGCTACCATAGAGATAATTTCAACAATCAAACACGCTAAGCGAAAATGGGAGATATCAAGTTTATTATTTCTCCTTAGAAACCAATCAATTTTTTTGCTCCGGATGTATACAATTTTTTGATGTCTATACACTTGTTTTATCCAAACAAAAAAAGCAACCGGTCTAGGAAAAAAAGAAAAAGAAAAAAAAAAAGAGCATTGAATTGAAATATGTAATACAGACTCAAAATATATGATACGATATCACTGTAAGTACATGTGATTTTGCTATTACACGTGTTATGACTAATGACCCCCATTCTCATGTTTCACATCAATGTTTTATTCTCTGGCATTGCGATGAAAGAAACAAAGAAAGAAATAAAAATTCAGAAGATGTCATCATTCGACGAGATTTTACAAACTACAAAATCAATTTCTGCCATCCATCCACTTCATTCTCTCCTAATAGAATGGACTCAATAACACCATCAGAAACGACATTTTTATGCTTAAAATAGTCATCTTGGTTCTCATCACTCTGTATGGTACTTTCAGTAATCCCAGCCATGGCTTTTTCTTTCTTTTCTTTTTCTATGATATCTAATGTCGTCGTCACCCCTTCTACTCAAGTGAATGTCTCTTACGGTGCCTGAACTCTTGATTTTTCCATGCTTAAGCTTGTCCTTATGCACATGGTGAAGATAGTGATGGTAACTGCTTTCCCCTATTAAATGGTTGTGTCCCTGCTCACTATGAATCCTTCTTCGCCTATTTCTAGCTTCATGCTTATGATGCCTCGCATCGTGCTTATGATTTTTCTTGTATTGAAAGAGTAAAAGATCGGCATCTCGGTCATGCTTCTGCATTTCTCGATTACTCTGCTCAGAAGTCCACACGTGATCCTCCCACCGGTCATATAGAGGATCAAATAGTCCTTTCTGATGTAAAAGCCAGAGCAGGACAACAGCTGCAACTCAGAACACAATACATCAATCATATTCTCTCCAAGTCTGGATCCAACCAACTCTTTTATCATTAATTTAAAAGTGACTAAGCATCAAACCTGCTGGAAAAATTGCTAATAGTAGCCCAAACATTAATATCCAACTCATGCAGATGTACTGTATATGGCAACTGAAGTCAAAAAACCCAGGGCATTTCCCCCTGCTTCGTACAAGAACATGGAAACATCATTAGAAAATATATTTCCTTCTGTTTTATGTGTTTGAAGGTATGTATAAATAGTCACACAAATAATGTGTAAACCTATTTTTAGCTTGTTACAGAAAATGGTATGTAATTCTAATAAGTCAGTAAATTATATGGAACTCTGTAGTCCCGAAAATATTGCAAATTAGATATTAAAATGGATATGTGCATAAAGTCTAAATAGAGAGGACAAAGCAAATCATTAAGTAAAATAATATCATCAATATATTAATAACGGACAAGAACACAAAAAGTGACACTATAATACCGTTCAATGTCCATAACACAAAATAATTAACAGAAGGAGAAAGCAAAATGATTTGTATGTAGAAGGAGAACATCCTAGTGAAGACACGTTCCAACATTTAATAACATATCATCACATCTTAAAAGAAAAGATAATACCTGCAACTTTTTCCTGTAATGAAATCTGCCATACCAGACCAAAACCTGTTCCAAAACTCCTCTACGGATTCAAAGAAGCCATTCATACTTGTCTTCGGAGGTTGAAATGGAATCTGATTAAAGGCGAAGATTGATGTGATTCAGTCAAAAACTATATATACTACTAACTTACAAGATTATTTAGCAGATAAAATTCAATCTTCATCATTAATATGATGGACTTCCTATTTCTATCTTAAATACTTTTACTCTATAATTTCCAACAAGTCTTCCTTGGAAAAGTTTTTACAAGACTTCGCTGGATTTGTGCTGAGGCTGCTCATATAAACAGTTAAAGGTCCCCTTAAAACTTTAGCAACCTCTGGAAGAATATATCGTTATTGTTATATGAATTCCAGATGTGAAGTATATATGTAGGTCCCCTTCGAGTTGAAGCTAGAGTTGCCCATTACTCATCCAAGAGAGAGATAAGTTACTAGCTGTGGGCAAACCTGTGATCCATTGTCAAGAACAGTAGTTGTAGTTGTAAATTGACATTCTGCTCTATCAACTTCACTAAAATCAGAATCCTTTAATATGGCTGCAAACAAGTATAATGATACAAATCAGATTCAAAATTCAATTACATTTTGTATCTCTACATGGCATAGGGAGTGGAAAAATGAGCCTAAGACATCTTCTTGAAAATGGCACATATTATCAAATTCATACAGGACCTCATGCATGCTAAATCTCATTTTATGAATCATCTCTCATACCAAAAATTAATATTTGACTGTACCTGCGCACACGTATTTTGCAGCTTGATCTGTTGTTGGGTACAATTTGAATGATCGGGTTATCACTTCTGTTGGCTTCATTATATAGAATTGTTCCTGCAATACAATACATAATGAGAAATACTATCAATCGCGATGCGATGTTCAATCAGAAGTATAGTTGTAAGCATACAGAAGAAATCTGACACTATGTAGTTACCTCCATTTGGCTGACACCAGATGAGCAATCAAACTGCAAGATAAAATTTTTGATCACACGCTAAATAATGCACTTAATCATTTAAATTTCTATTTTGACCTCAAAACTTCAGTATTACGTGCACATACATATATACACCAAAAGCATAATCACAACTATATTTTGGTCTATGAATGCCAACATTATTTTTCATGTTCTTCTCTAGCCTTTCTGCAATCAACAAGAGAACAAAAATGACCAAACCTATCTATTATGGCCTTACAGAAGTTCTACAAAGGACTACAACTGTAATACTATATAAAATGTTCCTACACTAGAAAAAAATTATCTCAAAATCTTTAAACCCACAATTTATAATTGGGTTAACTGCAACAGCAGCAAGTCCTATCAGTCATCTTTAAAGGAAGTAGCTATATCGCCCAATACAAAAAGAAGAAACAATTTATGTAAATGCAATTGTGACGTTGAAAGGCTGGACATTAGTCCATCTCGTGGCAGCTTCTTACGAAGCCTATGTACTTATTTGAATGATTTAATATTCTGAATTAATATAAATATGAATAATGTGTAATTCAAGCTGGGGGAAACACAACAATGCTGTCAATTTGGCTCACATGGAAAGTTAATAAAAAATAACAGTATATCAAAATATATCACAACTTAAAATTGCTTAATTAGAAATTACACATCAAGAGGCAGATATAAGAGTTAAATTCCATTGATTGATTAACTTAGAAACCCTACAAATGTTAAACACTATGCTTTACCGTAAGGCTATATGATGCTTCTAGTTCACCAATATTTTTTGTTGTAATTGTTGCAATCCCAAATTGGGTAAGAGCTTCAAAAGTTGGGATAGTAATGCCCAGAATTTTTCCTGGGCTCCTGCAAAAGTAGAAATTGTAGAGCTAATCAATCTTAATATTTCATGTATATGTTTACTAACTAGTTAGCAACATTAAATGTGAAACTAAAGCAAACATCATATGCAGGAAAGGAAAAAAAAATTATAAAAATGCAACAATTTAGAATCCCATTATTGCACTATCATTTCACAATATTTTCAGCAGAATCAGAAGGGGAAAAAATGGTCTCAAGTTAGGGGGAGGACAAGCATAAGTTGTTCTTCCTACCTGTTTTCAACCTCAAAATCTTGTAACCTATTAATCAAAACGATAAAATCAAATAATTGTTCACTGGGCAGCAGCTTGAGGAGTAATGTCTAGCATGGAAAAATGAATACATATGAAAAATAAAGTAATAGACTGGAGAAAAAAAGAAAAAAAGGGTAATAGTTGTGAGAAAACAACAGAAAGAATAATAAAAATAAGCTTGATTTTTTAAGAAAGGCTAACCTTTGATATACAAATTCTATATCATCAGCACTCAATTCCACCAAAAGGTTTGTGTTAAGGACTTCTGTAATTCCTATGGAAAATGCACGACTCCCCGCTTCCTGCAGAAACGAGCCACTGGTCAGACATTTAAGTGTAGCATTCTTGATTATTTAGATTTAAGATCCCTAAAACGTAACTGGATGTTGATTTATCCTGTCAAACCTTCCCTGCACACAATATAGTGGAATTTGATTCCTGCTAATTCTGTTCTGGTCAGCCTGAGATGACAGAAAACAAATCCTCTCAGTTCAGAACAGTGGTGGCACACTATGAAGATACCTATTATCAACAGTAAAAAAGTTCTCATCTAATAGTGTTACCTTCACCATCGAAGAAACTCGAAGACAAGAACAAAAAGAAATTATTTAGAACCAAAAAAAAAGGCTCAGTTATAAACCAAAAAAAAATTGACATTGTTAAGGAACTGGACCATATAGGCTCAGTTTGATATACTGACATCCCAAAAGTTCCACAACTGATTATGCAAGCAACTCCAAAATGGTGCAGAGCAAAAGTTTGGCTGTCCATTGAAAGCATCATAACCAACACCAATTTTGTTACATTCCAAACCATCTAACGTAAACCTGACTCTTTCAAGAAGCATCCATGTGGAAAAATTGCTTCCCAGATTTTGTGGTTGACCTGGACCACCCTTCAATAAGAGAAAAATGAGTGCCGCTTCAAGAAAGTAAATATACGTAAGTCAAACTATAATTCACTTCTTAACATTTCATAATCCAGCAGGCAGGAGAGAATAGGAAAACATCACTAATAGAAATGCTTGTTGTACATCACCTTCTGCGTAATCTTTCATAGATTGATGAGGTGTCAAAAAGAAAGTGGGAAAGTTTTTTTCTTATTTGGTTGATGAGATTTTGACTCAATCAAATCTCGCTATTTCAAGTGTTGAAAAACAAATCTGTAAGTTGTGATGTAAATGTAGCACAACAGACAAAGACAATGCTAAAACTTGAATCTTGGAATTGCCATAAGTAGAGTTAAAAATGTTACCAATCTAGGTATAACAAGGTAGAAGTCATCAAATTGAGGAATATCAGTGTATCCAATATAATCTCCAATAAGATTAACCCTCAAAAAATTATCACTAGATATTGCAGTTCTGTTCTCCGGACCCACGATCACTTCCTGCCAGTAAAAATCCAAATAAATTAGATGGAATTGAAATGGTTAATCCTTCCTGGTGCCCCAGACTGGAGAGTTAAAAGATTGTGTTTATGAACATTTATCAGATGAATATATCACAATGTGGCTATCTTTTAGATTAAAGAGAATTCATAACATAAAAAAATTCTTGTTAGTAACAACTTTTAGTAAATAAAATTCTGATTGAAGAAGATTTTAGAGAAGTTGCCAAGGTCCCCATGTAAGTTAGCTTTTATTAGATGCCATTACTACAATTTCCGCATGTAAATTCATTGATAAGGCCTTGACTTCTCTATCATTTTCCATGTTACAATCGTGCATCATCCTTTGTACAATTGGGTGATGCTGTTGTAGAAGTTTCTGACTTAGGTTGTACCTTCAGTTGCTAACATTGCTTTGTGTCAAAGAGGCAAAAGGGAGAGTGAATGTATAAGGAAAATGATGAACAAGCCATTCCTGTGTCAATTCAGTGAATAAGAAAAAAAAAGTATAGGACAATATACACTCTTAGTCTTAACACCACATCATCGGTGCTTAACATAAAATGAGCACCGGTTCTATATATATATATTTGACCATTGATGAATGAGGATTCTTCTTAGGCATGCAGACAAAATAGTTAATAATTGAAACAAGTCAGATGGTCGGTAGACATTATTCACATCCAGAAATTATTATAAAGATATGGATATGGTACACATCAGTCAGTTCCACAGCAAAACTAGGAAAGGTAATTTTTAAAGAGTGAATAACAAATACAATTAGCAAAAAAATGTAAAGAGATAACTAGAAATTTACATACTGATGTCTTAGTTCTTGTCTTAACTTCAATATGGATACTAAACCCAATCGAGCGCTGTCCAAGACCAAACACGTGGAACCTGATGTCAACTTAAAATAAGTTAATAGAAAACATGGATGAGAATGAATACATCAATCAGTTAGCATGCCATTAAAAGATCTCAATTGTTAGAATTTGGGTGTAACCCGAATTACTTGTTGAAATAATTCAAAAATTCTAATTGAAGTGCACGTCAAGAGGAATTAAGTTTGAAATGCTATTGGAGTCTTATTCAAGTTGAAATTCTATTTGGAAGTCCTATTGGGAATTTGGTTTTGAAAATGACTTTGAGATGAAGAAAATAATTTGGAACGAAAAAAGAAAAAATAGGGGGGGCAGAACGCCCGGCGCTGCGGCGCCAAGCATGAGGCGTCGGGGCCTTGCCTGTTTTTTTCCCGGGCGCCCAGCACTAGGCACTGTAGCATTGGCCCCGGCGCTGAGGCGACATCGTGGTGTTTTTAATTCCATTTTTTCCGGATTATATGTCTTCTTCTTCATCTAGAACTCCAAAAAAAAATTCATATATATATTCCACATTGTATCTTCACAGAAATATATATTCAACAATATCTTGAGAGGTTTTGAGAATATATGATAGTTTAGCCTCGGTGATTACTAGAATTTCAGATCAATTGTATATTTCTCTATTATTGTTCATGAGTCAATAAAA
>CAIGRT010106414.1:0-13862 GCA_903798405.1 Fraxinus platypoda | reverse complement strand
ATCTGCCTAATCTCGAGGTTTTGCTATTTTGAGGGATTCTAATCGTTTCTAGAATTCATTCGGTTCACTTTCTATTCTTTCATTCTTCTGGAGATTTCTGAGTGTTCTCCTGTTCATCTATTTTTTCGTGAGGTTTACTCTAGAATCAGTTTCTTGAGTTGTTTTCTTTGTGAAATATGTGTGTTTGTAAGGCCTTTAGTGTGGTAGTGTTGAATCTCTCAGTCTCATTGAAGTAGCTTTATGTTTACGGTTTAACTATGGGGGTTTCTAGTGGATCTGGGCTTGACAGTGTTGAAGGTGCTTTAGATTGATGTTCTGAGCCTATTTTCTGTGAAGCTTTGATGTTCGGTGGTTATTGTGCATAGTTCGATGTATTAAGGTTGTTTCTATTGTAATAGAATTTTGAGATTCTTCGATCTGTAACTTTGTGTTCGATCTTTGTATAACAAAGAGCATGTTTGGCCGAGGCTAAAAATAAAGAAAAAGTACTTAAAAGTAACTTTCGAGCTTAACAAAATGAATTTCCAAGCTTAAAAGTAGCTTTTAAGTAACTCTTCCGGACAATGCACTCATAAAAGGGGGAAGGCCAGATTCAGACAAGAAAACACAAATGTTCTAACAATCTTATTCAGTGATAGAGAATGAATGCACTCCCATCAGGCCATTGATAAATTGGAAAGAAATAGGGAATAAGGGTAACAATTTTCCAAAAATTGATATGATTTCGACACTCAAAACTTCTCTGGCTCTAAATTACGCTTCGAATAAAATGTATGAGCAGTAAACCAGTCACTTCGATGAGAGAAAAGCTAAGTCCGGTACTTCGATCAGCTTCTTTTAAGGCTTAAAGGGTGCAAAGGCAACGACCGAATTATGGCCACCAAAGCCGAATGAGTTAGAGATACCTGCAGATGAACGGCAAAAATAAGATTTCTCTTTAGTTCAAGAAAGTGCACGCCTCAAGAGATAACAACGATTAACCGAACCAAGGTTTTGTATTTTCCACGAAATGATCAACCACACAAGGACAAGATCACATACCAACATTTACTTCATGCTGCTTCTTTACATTCGGGACTGTGTCAATGGTAACCTCAGACTCCAAGTTCTACGAACAGGATGGATTATTAGGACAGCTTTTAATTGTGCATACTGTAATACGAGAAATAAAATTGGAGTTTTTGAACTGTACATATTGATTGATTGTTGGATGTAACCAGCCAGTGGTGATTGCTTTAATGGTTGCTATGGCTTCGAGTCCGCCAGCAGCTCCAAGGCCATGCCCCGTCATTGACTAAATCATAGATGTCGAACAAATTTCAAGAATTCGGCTTAGATGAAAAATTAATATGCAATAGCATCAACACTGTGCATCTAAGAAATAAATAACTATACTTGGTTCAACCGTGAGTCAATAAGCCTTGATGTTACGGATAAATATGGCTTAAAACAAAAGTCGAATAGCACGTATTTCATTGTATTCAAGCTTTGAAGCAATATATGACTGATTTATGGTACTCAATGTTGGGGCTTTAAATGATAAAATATCCATGAGATGAATGTAGCAGAAATGAAGAAGCTAAGACGGATGTGTTTTCATAAATGGATGTAATAATTGATACGTCAACAATTGGAGCTGACATCAATTGAATATAAATTAAGGGAATGATAACTTAGGTGGTTGGGACATGTTTTGTGAAGAACTAAAGAGACTTAGAGCTTGTTTGGTAACACTAAAAATCCAATTAAAATTGAAAATATAGTCGTTATTGGGTCTCACTCGTCTAATAAAAGTCAACAATAACGGCTAGTTTTTCAATTTTAATTTGATTTTAATCTCTACCAAACACGCTCTTATACTAATAATAGTAACCTGAACTCTGGAGATCACATTAGAAGAGAACGGGCAAGGGTCTACACAACTAACGTTGACCTTTGTGCTTGCTAGATGTTCAGATAGATCTAGCAATGAACCGAATCCGAATGTAGTGGCAAGAAATGATTCATGCAGAGGGCCCAAGTCAATTGGGAACAAAGATTAAATTGATGTACATATATATTGTGAAAATGTTTCCTACCTTGGTACCATTCATCTTCATCTCTGAGGTATTCTTGAAGACCTTTTTGATGGCATTGACCTCAGCCAAATCTCCCGCAAGGGTTGATGTTGCATGAGCATTTACGTAGTTCACCTGTTAAACAAAAAATTACAAATTAGCATACACAAAAATTAACCCATACACCCCTTAATTAGAGTATACAATATGAACCAATAGTACCTCTTCAGGAGCCACTCCAGCATCTTCCAAACTCTTGATGATGCAAGACGAAACTCCTAGTCCGTCTGATCGAGGGTCAGTCATGTGATGAGCGTCACAGGTAACAGCACCTCCCAAGTACTCTGCAATAATATTAGCTCCTCTTTTCATCGCATGCTCCAAGCTTTCCATAATCTGTTGTTCATAATCTAAGTTAACGTTCATGGAATTAATAAAATTAACTTTTTTTCTCGAAATAAATGCTTGCATAATCAATCATCAGACAGGTGTATCCAACCAAGTTCATATACCAGTACACCAGAGCCTTCACCAATGACAAAACCATCACGGTCTTTGTCCCATGGCCGTGATGCCCTTTCTGGTTCATCATTTCTTTGAGACAACGCTCGGCATGCTATAAAGCCTCCAACTCCAGTAGGAATGACGGCAGCCTCTGTCCCCCCAGCTACCATGATATCTGCTTCTCCTCTTCTAATGTGATTGGCAGCTGCATAGAAGCAGTAATTTGCAGTAGCACAAGCTGTCGAAATGGAGTAATTAGGCCCCATTAAGCCGGTATCTATGGCCAGTAATGCAGACCCCATGTTAGTGATCGAATACGGTATGAAAAATGGAGTTATTTTCTTGTATCCCTTTTGAATAAGAGCTTCCACTCCATTGCTGAAAGCTGTAATGCCTCCCATGCCTGATCCGACCAAAACTCCTATTCTTGTACGGTCCATCTGCAACATACAAGAGAACAATGTGTTATATGTTTGATTATCTTGAAGCAACTAATCTAAAAGCTTAAGTTATTAGAAATGAATAATTAAAATGAATAAAATTTAGTCTTCAATGCCGGATTCATATTTTGAATCAAAGGCCGGGTATATGTGCACAATTTTCATGGAGGGTTGGAGGCGAGACTTAACCCAGGCCTTTTGCCTGGTTGATACCATGTTGCACCATCTCATTTATAAGCTTAAGGTGTTAGAGAGGAGACCGTGTATTTATTAAATTTAGCCTTCAATAGATTCTTTAATCGAAAAGAATATCATTTTTGAGCATGCAAAAGGCTCACAGATTCAATAACTTCTTGTCCGAGGCTGGCATCTTCTAAGGCCATCTTCCCAGCAACCAAACAGTATCTCCAGCAGTCGTCTAGCCGGCGATCATTTTTCCCATCAATGTAGCCCTTGGAAGAGAAATTTCGAATTTGACCTGCAAACCTTACAGAAAATTCTGAAGCATCGAATCGGTCTATTGGTGAGATTCCACTCACACCCTCCAGAAGTTTGTTATAAAACGTGTCAATGTTACTGCCGAAAACGGAAACAAGGCCCATTCCTGTTATGACAATTCTCTTCTTGGGATCCTTTTCTCGCTTGGGAGCTGAAACTGTGGGAGAAACCATGGCCTTAATTCTTCCACATTTAGCTGCTAAGAATGGACAATTTATTCAGAGAACAAATATCGACACAAGAGTTTAGCGAGATAAATATAAACTTTAAATCGTATATTAGCATATAGTTCCCCATAATATTTGGACAGAAATAATTCCTAAAACTGAAAACCACCATATTAAGACCAATAAGCAGTTTCCCCCGAGAAGAATCACACTGTGTCATGGATTAAGCCTTAATCCCTACTTCCGGGAGCAATGATAAACAATAAAGAACGCAGAAAAAAGGGCAGAGTACGTACCCTCAATGTGATAACTACGTGTCGTTCCAGGTTTCAACATAATCAAGAAGAAGAATATAAGTTTTCCTCACACCTCTCTTGCACACGAAAAACGACTCCGTAATATGTTTACACTACGATTAGGCTCCACAGAGTGCAACAAATGGGAAAATTTGAATGCTAAAGAAGTTCAAAGATTTAGCTGGAGTCCTCAGAAGCATGTCATTGAGAAACAGAATTGCAAGTTCAAACCTTGTAATCATCTGTTTTTCAGTCCCAGCTGTATTAATTTGGAAGACACAGTACAGTAGGAAAACACAATCAACTCCTCAATAACTAGGCTGAAAGAACTTGAAAACCATGTTTTCCCTTGTGAGGTAACCGAGAAAGAGATCGATAAGATAAAAACTACAAAGAATTTGAAATCAAAGATTGCCTTTCGACTGTCATTGAAAGTATGATTAGGTTCGATGCAACAATTACATTTTGCATTATTCATTATAGTACGCAATCAAACTATTATGAAAACAATATCTGGAAAATATAACGAAGAGAAAGGATGATCAAACGTACCCAAAGTCGAAATGGTGCCTTTTGAATCACTCCTAATTGCACCCAATTGTATGCTTTCAATTGCTCTAAGCCCATTATACTGAAACAATGAAACACCATTTCTTTCTGATTCTCTACTCTTGAAGACCAAACCACAAGATGAGGCACAAGCAAAACCAGCCATATTTCTAAATTAAACCAAACCCTTTTCCCTTCCAAACAAAGCAGAATTCAATAGTTATATATAAAAAGAAGTAATACAAAGTGGAAGGAGTTAACAAAGAAAATTTCTTGTTATGGGCAATAAATTGAGTTGGATAATCCGCCCAACTATTTCTGTATGTACTCAATAAAGAACAAATGAGACGATGACTGCAATTTACTATCAGGAAGCTACAAATAAGAGAAGGTGATTCAAACTTATTAATTAACAGCCTAACTACTCTAAACAACCATTTGGAATTTTAGAGTTAAAGAGAAGCATTTATGTGTTTTCGTGTTGATATGAATTTTGATCCAACTACTGAACTGTACACTACACGTTGTGTACTTGTGTATGCTTTATTCACGACAAATTTCAAACTTAAATATTCACAAAAATTAACAGTAATAGATAAATAAAGTAAAATTCTTGAAATTAAGCTCGTACATATTCTTTAATTTTTTTTAATTACACATCCCTACAATATATAAAAGAGGAGAGTTGTTACTATTCATAAGCCATCATCCTTAGCTCACGATGATGTCATATATATGTATTTATATCCTACAATAATAATAATATAGAAGAGGAAAACGGTGTCGTTTCGATTTCTTATAGACAAAAAAAAAAAAAAAAAATTATTCTGCACGCAACCCTCATCTCTCTAAGGATCGACACTTCACACGCAACAATCACGTCCATTCTTTTGTTAGAATCACCCGTATCTTTACTCCACCATTTTCCTAGACAACCATTCATATATTTCCTTTCTTCTTCTCTCTGTCCATCTTCTTTCTCCCCAGAATGACTATAAAATGTGTTTAAAGCCAATTTTTGTCTCTAATAAACCCTAAAAACTCTCTCGATCAATCATTTTTGTTCCTTTGTGTAGAAGTTTAAATCTGTTTTTTACAAGCATAAGTTGTAATTTTCTCATTTCTTGAATATCGAAGTGATTTTAGCTGGTGAGTATTTTGTATTTTGTTATTTATGCTTCTATAAGTGAAATTAATTTCTCCATTTTATTTATTGTGTGTTCGAGTGTCAAAACGTGTTTCTTGGTTACAGTTTAGCCTTTTTGCCTCTTTCTGAAAATCCAACTGCAATTTTATTTTTTGCTTCTCTATTTTTAGGATTCGCTGTGTGAAGTAGTAATTTCACTTCTTTTACATCAAAATGTATGTATTTCATCTCTTTTCCGCTTCAGTACAAAGAGTTCATATTCTTCATTTTTTCCTTTAGATTTTGGGTTATTGTTCTTTTCTCCGTTTCTTTGATTTCTTCAAATGATTTATCTAGTTCGGTTTGTATTGATTTTGTTAGCTAAGTTTTATGTTGTTAGTTTATTTTATTCAGATGGGTTATTATGGATTTGCAGAAAAGATGATATTATGAAAAATTCAAGTCAAAGGAGCTATCTCTTGTATTTGAAAGCTTTATATTCTGTCAGTTGATAATTTGAGAATTTAGGATATGAGAATGATGGCTATTAGACCCACTTTTCGTTACTGAATCTCGTGTAGACATGGTTAAGATACTTGTATATGGCTTTGCTGAATTTTGGATTTATAATTTGCTTGAACTAAAAGATGCTCTCATTAAGTTCCTTTGAAGATTGCACTTTTTAAACTATAAAAGCTACTTTCCTTTAGACAAACAACAAATTAAGTTTTGTTCTCAATAAATTTAAAGATAGCTACATGAAATATTTTTTACATGTTTCTTTGGTGATTTCCAGATCTCAAACTGTTGCAATAGGCTGTGTTATCTATTTTTCTCTGTTGAGTTATTACAATCTTTCAAGTTTGCTAAGTCATTGTCTTGTGTTCAAAGATGAAGGAATAAGGACTTGGCATACTAGGGAGATGATAGTGATTTTTTTTGGCTATATTTGTGGAGTTTAATGATAGTTATATGTATTATGCTTCTATTGAGCTTTCAAGATGTGGCCAATCTGGAACTTCGACACTATTTGCATCCAAAGATTATGTGTGTATTTACGTTCTGAGAATTTATTTATTAATTGGTTTTGTTAAATTTGAAAAGTTTCCGTCCAACTACTATCAAAAACGTTACTTTTGCTATTAGTGCTTTGAAGATAGTATTATCATAATTGCTTATGGTTTGGATTTTTCGCAGGAGTTAAGAAGATTAGAAAGTCCTGTAAAATATCAAACAATCCTGTGAATTGGAGTCGTGGTAAGTTATTTGTTGACACTGTGTTTATTTCATGATCTTTTATTTCTTATCGTTAATTTCAATTACATTGATAACAATTTTATTAAATTGAATTGAATGTTTTGTTACAAATTATTGTTCATTTTTCTCGCATCAACTTAGACTTCAATTAAAGACACATTATAGTGGTTTTTACAATTTTATGCATTAGCTACAAGATTCTTGTGAAAGTATGGAAACATCATTAGTTATAGACTTGTATTATATTGATGGTTAAAATATAAGTGTTAATATTAACTTAGACAATTTTAAAGTATGTTCAGTAATCTTTCAATGAGAAAAGTGAATAAAAAATATAAATTCGAACGTTGTTATAAAATCTTGTAGTCGAAATCTCTTCTTTTATCAATCACATATTTTTTTTTTTTTTTTATCTCAATGAACAAGTACCAATTTTAGTCCCCAAAATTTATGCTTCATACCTTTTATACAGCTACTGGTGATCATACTACTTAACATCCTCTATATTAATAGGTATGTATTTAAATCCTATCCATTTTTATTTAATCAATGCTGTTATTCTCAATTATTTATGTTTTTAAATATAAATAAAACTTCATTTTTATGTTATATCTAACATGGATTTCCTTGTTTGAATGGGTAATTTTAGGTCCTCCATATCAGTAAATCTATGTGAATTTGATTACTTGAGACTACATAACTTGAAATTTTGGTTATAAATTTTTGGACAATAATTCTTGTAGAGATGAATTGACTTTCTATTGCAGCTAAAAGTTTAATGCATGTACTTATCCATTGTCTCCGTAGTATAAATATTATGTCGAATAGAAGTGATCCACCACATCGTTTCTTTCAAGTTATCACTCCTTCATTAAGCCATAATGTTCGTTTGGTGAGTTTTAAAATGATCTCTTTGTTAACATTTATTCATAATTAATAAAACTATATATAAAGTAAATAATATTTGTTTATGACTTATATTTTTTTATATAGTCGCTTCCTAGATCTTTTGTACGTCGCTAGGACATGACTAACATTTATTCATAATTAATAAAACTATATATAAAGTAAATAATATTTGTTTATGAGACTTATATTTTTTTATATAGTCGCTTCCTAGATCTTATGTACGTCGCTAGGACATGACCTTAGTGATACAGTACGTTTAATTGGCTACGATGGAATTATTTGTAACATACAATTGAAAAGAGTTGATGATAACATATATCTTGCTGCAGGATGGCCACAATTCTTTGACCACCATAACTTACAAGGTGGTTATATTATCGTCTTTGAATACACTGGAAATTCTACTTTCAATGTTTCAATATTCGACCATTCAGCCGTAGAAGTAACGTATGAGTCCGATACGCTTGAAGTAGAGACTTCACATACTGGTAATTTTTTCTTCCGTCCGTGTAATGTTAGAGGTTGATCGTGATGATCATTAGAAAATTGTAGCTCATCTTTAACTTAAATCTTTTCTAGAATGTATCTTTCTTGACTTGCTTGTATGAACCATTTTTCATGTTCTCACCTAATTCTGAATTCCGCTATTTTTAGACTTGTGAATTTACTTTGTAGTATGTATTTGGGGCCTTCACTCGATTGTATCTACCAAAATTTGTCCATAATGTTCAAATCCATGATTGTTCACATCATGATTGGCCCCGTACGTACAAATATAAGAACAATGGTTATTTACAATGTTTCACCATAGGTTGGGCATATTATGTTAGAGAGAAACAACTTCAAATAGGTAACACATGTGTATTTGAACTTCTGAACGATGAGATCCCCGTGTTCATGGTGTACAAAGTGTGACGCGCCCATGGAAGTTTGACTCTCACATGATTGTATATTTTCATCTGTACCTTTCATGTTTACTTATTATTGAACATTTGTTTTGTTCTCTTATGTATAAACACTCCATAACTAAATCCATTAGGATTTGAATTTCTAATTTGCTTGTGTTATTTTTACTTCAAATTTGCACTCAATTTGTACATTTTATTTATTTTAAGCAAAGTTGTTACATAAATTTAGTTTTAATACTTCTAATTAACATATATAACGAAATCCTACATTTAGACTTTGTTCAATTCTATATCTTCGTCATTCGGAGACTAGCATCCTTCTGGCTAAATCTATTCACAGTAAGTAAACAGTTTAAAGACTTATACTTTTATAAAAAAAAAATTCTTCATTATAGATTTCTACTCTTAATGTCTTCACAACAATCTAAACAGGATATTCTAGGTCTATATGAAGAATACTTTGCCCTGACTAAAATCTTTTATGCTTTTTTGGTGCTCCTACTTTTGGCTTTCAAAACTATACCTTCGTGCAACTAAAGAGGTTTTTTCCCACTTAATATTCGCTCTATCGTGTAATTGTTCTTCTCTATATTTCTATTTGAGACACACTTTCACTCTTACACTTCTATTTACTTAATCGAGCTATATATTTTTCTGCAGGTACGTCTAAAAAGTCAAATATTAACAATAATGCCTAAGCATTTTCCAAAGCATTTATCACTAAATTTACAAAGAGGTCTCCCCAAAGATCACCATTGTTTAAAAAAGCAATCAAATATTATCACAGAAAACTTCTTTTTTGTTTGTAGCTACTAAATGAATATTATAGTGCTCAAACCAATGACGGCTTTTCAATCAACATATTTAATTTTTCTTTTAAACTATGCTATACTTTCAGAAAATTTCTTTCTAAACTTAGTAATGATTACTTTGGAAGAGGCTCAAACTCTATACTCTGACATGATTTCACAGTGAGAGGTGATATCTTAACTAACATTTATTACATTACATTATTTTTTCTCAATTCATAAGCCTAAATTTCAAATTTATTTATAGAAATTTCATATCACTATTTTACATAGAAAACTCATTTTGTTTCTCTCTTCTAGGAAAAGCCAATGATATAAGAACAAAAGATGGATAAAAGGTTTGGAGATATGTTTAAGTGAGACCCAGTAAACAGATTTTCTTCATTTTCCATTTTTAAAATATAGTCATGTTGGTCCATCAAATCCTATGGACGAGAACGATGGAAAAATTAGGCACAAATGTGCTTTGCCATTTATTTGAAAGTTTTGTTCGTGATAAATTTTATGTCTTAGGTCAGTTCTAAGAGATATTCAACTTTCTGCTTGATGCAAAAATATGTGGATTTGAATTATTTGGGTCTTAATCTTTAGAAAATATTCGCATTTGCAATTGATCATTTGAAAAGTTTTATTTATATTGAAGTTGACAAATAGTATGGTATTAATGAAGTTCGTATTTTGCTCTCTTGCATAATCTTATTATTATTATTATTATTATTATTATTATTATTAATGTAATTGTTTATATTGCATTTTTTGATCTTTTGATAGTTCCTTATGCTAATAAAAAATATGTTTACCTTTCGATCTTTGAAAACAGACATGTAAAGTACTTGCAATATGTATCAAAGCGAAGTCATCCATGTTCCCTCCAACAAAATTTATAATTTGCTCTCAAGTAGACGCAAGTCCAACGCACTCTTTAAGAGTACGTGGTTCCGTGTGAATAATGTCGATTTTGCATAGGTATGATCTTGCTTCGGGCTAAAATAATAATAATAATAATAATATGTGTAGTTTTATGTGTACTTCCACTTGGTTATTCAATTGCTTTGTTTTTTGTCTTCTATCAAAAAACTTATTATCTTAATATTTGTTTTCTTGTTACATTGTTCCAACTACTCATATACTTGTAGAATGCAACTGTGAGTGATACAAGAGAGAAAATTTTTGTGAATATGATTCTTCACATAATCAATTGCAAATGCAAATCATTTCTTTTATGTGATGAGGATGTGTTATCAACATGTATACATGTCATTTGTCATATATATTTTTCTATAGTAATTAACATTATTTGTATCCAAATGAACATGTTTGTGAAATATCACGAGTTTCTTATATTTGAGACAAACTTAAACATTAATTTTAACTGCATATATTGTTACTTGGATTTACAGGTATCAGAAGCCTTTTCATATCAATTCTCTGCTTTTTTCTTCTATTGCAAAAAAACATAGGATTGAGAATGCATTAAAAGATTTTTTTTTCAGTTTCTAATTTTTTCATAAAATTCTACAGAAAAAACTTGCTCGAGTTACTTTTGAATATGAAAAATGCATTGCCCGAATTTTGGGGAATGGATTAGTTACTGTCCCATAAGCATTTGTAATATATTTGTTCTTATGGTAAAGTTCTTTCTTTTTATGATTTCTACTATCAACTCCTACCACTTTAAAGTAATTTTATCGTTTTATTGACAGACAATCTCTATGACGACTCAATTTGGCTTTGCAGAGCTTATCGAGTTTGATCCCGTTCATGCAATTGACTTACAAGTTCCTGCTGGTAAAACTTTCTTCATGATCATAGCTCACCTATACATTTTTTTACGTAGTTTCCACATGATAGATGATATAATTCTATGCTGAGTAAGGTGATGGTGTTGCACATTATATAATATTTATTTATATAGTTGTTCGAACTCTTTTTTTTATTCCCTATCTTATAGAAAACTTATTGTTGAATTATATCAGATTGTACTAGAGATAAAGCTTGCTACAAAACCTCGAGAGGCAATAGCCACAATTAAGACATTTTCATTTGTTCAAGGACTGTGTGTATCATTCTTACAGGTACGTTGCAACAAAGAAACATATAGTGCTGAAGTATTTTATGTCGTACCATATGATTTTCTGTTTAATTTAAACATATTAGTGTTTCGATGGCATCTGGATATGCAACTTATTATCATTTTTTAAAAAAGAAATTGGATGCTATGAAATAGATTGTTTGAATAACAACAACTTTTTCTTTCCAGTCAATTTGAATTTTATAGTCTTTCCTTCAAATTGAGTTTCTTGTGCTTTTCGTTGATGTACTTATTATTATTATTATGTAATTATTCTCTTGATCTTAATTAAATCATGAATACTATATCCATTATGACAATAAACTCTCTTTATCATTTATCACTTAATGTATATTTATAATCGTTCATGCTAAGTCTACATCATTATATGTTTAAATTTTCTAAAATATATTATCGTTTTGATGAATTAAATTACAAAAATATAACAATCATCGTGCAACGCACGTTACACCACTTGTTTTTTAATAAAATAAATTTGCACTTAAATTCATAGTTTTCTCTATTTTTTAACCATGGAATCTCCAAAAATATCACTTTTTCACAAAATTTATTCTAAAAAAATCTACATCAAACATGTTCTAATTATTTCAAATTTAATATGTTAATCTTTTTGAGGCAAAACATGTTAAACCTCATTTGATAATGCTCCTAGCATAAGCCACCAATTAGCAAGCATCATCAAACCCACATTTCACTTCACCATTTTACCAGCCTAGTCGAAGCTAAGGTGGCCAAAGTGATGCATCATCTCAGTCGAGGTGTCATGTAGAGGTCGACTATCCATAACTTAGGTGAAGTGCTATAACCTCCTGCAAAGTAAATTCAAGACAGTTGGCCTCTTAATGAGAGAATACATCTCCCACTTCACTTATTTCAAGAGATCTTTTTATGATTGATTGATGTGACATCTCTACTACAGAAACTTCACAATCAACTAGTCAGCCAACGTTTTAGAGGTTCACTACTCTTCAAAAACATTAAATGATCCTTAACCTAGAATTGATGGAGTGACATCTAAGAGAAGATTCCTCGACCACTAGGAAATGTGTCAAGGACTGCAGCTTTACTTAAACCCATTGACCCAATCGCAGTCGCAATTTGCCCAACTTCGACCGCACATTGTAAATATTAGTTCAAGTTTGAGTTATAATTTCCTTTTCATTGTAATAGTTATTTCAATTGTAAAATATCTCTGATATTGGTAAACGTTTAGTATGATTCCCCGTCATTTAAACGTCTACTCCTATCACTTAATTTTTTTGTTCCGCAAGCTATTATAGGGGTATTAGTCTTTCAAAAATCTTTCAAGCTTTCTGATGTTCGCCCCCTGCACCAGNTGATTCATCGTCATTTAAACGTCTACTCTTATCACTTAGGTTTTATTCCACAAGCTATTATAGGGGGTATTAGTCTTTCAAACAATCTTTCAAACTTTCTAGTGTTCGCCTTTGCACCAGCCATTGTAATTTCCTACTTTCATCAATTGTAATTTCTAGCTTTCAAGCAATCAATGATCAATTTACTTTCAATGCATCTCAATTTTATGTTGCAAGCTTTCTACAAATTGTAATCAAATTTTCTTTCGTCCCGAAACAACCGAAAAAAGACGAAATTTAGTCTAGCGAAACAGACTACTGCCGCATGGTGTCCCTTTCTGTGCCAAGAAGGAAGACACCCCGTGAAACATCTCTACTACAGAAGCACAATCAACTAGTCGGTCAACGTTTTAGAGGTTCACTACTCTTTAAAAACATTAAATGCTCCTTAACCTAGAATTGATGGAGTGACATCTAGGAGAGGATTCCTTGACCACTAGGAAAGGCCACGTGTCTTTTCATCCAACAGTATCCACTCATCCTCTTTTACTATAAACGTTCACACTTAAATTCCATTTGAATGTAATGCAATTTTAGAAACTCTTAGTAATAATGTTCTTATATTTGTTCTCTTATTACCCTAATCAGGGGCGGAACCAGAAATTGATATTAGGATGGGCTGAAATTGAAAGAATTTTGAATGAATCCACGCCACAAGAAATCGAGTTTCAAAGGCTATTCTCGTGACATTCGCAATAAAAGAAAATATACGGAACTCAATGAAATAAAAAAAAATTAGATGTCTCACATTAAGATATTCCATATTCCACTAAATCTTTTTATTTTTTTATCAAATAGAAAATTGATGCTTGCCTTAAAAAATATAAATTGACCGAATCATGATAGAAATAAACAAAAATACATATCCACCAAT
>CAIGRT010106404.1:0-12776 GCA_903798405.1 Fraxinus platypoda | reverse complement strand
AAAACAGATTTAAATGAGATTTGCAAATATTCAAGTGGAACTTTTAACCAAACAGAAATAAATTATACTACTCATGAAAAAAGATTTATTAGCAATTATAAGAGGGATAAAAATGTTTCATTATTTTTATTATCTAAAAAAATTAATTTTTGAAACTAATTCCCAAGTTGCAGGACTTGTTAGAAATAAGTTATCAATTGAGCCTCAATATAAAAGGTTACACAGATGGCAAGCATACCTATCTTTTTATAATTTTGATGTTATTCATATTAAAGGTGTAAACAATTATCTTGCAGATTTCCTAAGCATGAATATTGAATTTGGAGATGGATGATATCAAAAATTCATTTATAGACGCAAAATGGTGAATGAAATTCCTTGTTGAGAAATCAGAAGATATAAAAATTGGAATAGAGCAATTAGCAGAAACTCTCCAACAGAATGTCAAATTGTTGGTAGAAATCTCTAATTCTTATTCTGAATATACCAAACAATTGAATGACAGAATTGATGATATTACTTCACAATTCGAGTCGTTGAATACCAAACAGGGAATACAAACAGGCACAATACCAAAAATAAAAACATGTACAATACCAAAAATACAAACAGGTACACCAAGCGGAAGCAGCAGTGGACCAAGCCAAATAAAAAGAGATACGATCATGTCAAGTTCCCGAAAGGTGACAATAAAGAATGAAGATGAACATACAAATGTGATTAGAATTAGAACTGATGAAAATTATGATACCTATTTATCATCAAAAGAAGAAAAATATAAATCTTTTGCCAAGATTGTCTATGAATTAGGAGAAAATGATTCATATTTTATCTCATCAGGAGATCATGTTTACCCAAGACTAATAATTACCAAAGATGTAGACCCCCTTACAGTAAAAATGGCAGCAGATTATGGATTTCTGGATCTAATCTATCCAGGAAAAGACTTAAAAGAGATCGAAAAATTTGATGATATATTTAAATCAGAAGTCTCAAAATTTGCCCAGGGAAGATCGATATATATCAAATTTTATTCAATTAGTCCAGAGGTTGATGGAAGGATATATTATCCTGCAGAACATATTATCACAATCGAATATGTAGGCCAAGATTTCCAAATTGAAGTCGGTTAGAATAATAAACCATTACCAAAAATTACAAGATCATTGATTAAATCTCGAATAATTTTGGGAATGAAGATCATTTACAATATGTCAAAGAACTTATATGAAAAGAAGTTTAGATGCCTATGCCAATATGAATGATGGACACTCTTAACAAATAATGGTAAAGAAAAGTCTACAATTCTAAAGGAATACATCCAAAAGTTTGATACTCGTCAAATTAATGGAAGTGCCACAACAATCCAAGAGGCATGTAGATTAAGGGAATGCCCCACACGCCGACAAAATTGAAAGAAAGTTACAAAAGATTCCAAGAAGATAGAGTTGAGAGGTCATACCACTACCAAAGAATCTCATCAGCTGCATATCAACATGACAATAATAGAAGGGTAGTGCCCTTGATAAAAAAGATGTGATATAAAGTTGATTGTTTTATACAATAATGGAACCACGATAATATAGTGGTTAGACTTTTGAAAAAATAAAACTCTATAATTAGAGTATGATATAAGCAATGATGTAAGAGACATGATAATTAAGCCTCATGTGATTGTATAAATAGAGGCCTTCGAGCTAGATGTAATGTATAGTTGATTAAGCACTCAAATTATGAGATAGCCAAGCTTTTCTGTCTTTCCATTCTGAACATATATCAATCTCAAATATATCAATAATATTCGAATTCTTTGAAAAAATATGAGTTTCTAAACCACTTATCTCATAGATTCTTGAAAGATTAAGAGAAATATTTATTTCTTACTTTAACAAATAAAGGAATTCTCTCTTACTTTAACAAAGGAAGAGTTTTCTTTATTTATGATATGTAGTTTTAATCCTTAGGAAAGATACAGTGAGAGCAAAAGCTGGAATAACAATGATCTCGTGAAGGCAAGAGGCTGTTGAAGGGAGTAGTTTGCAGATCCAGAAGCTTGAAAGTCACTCGATTCTAAGAATAAAAGTTTAAGATCAAAACTAAGGTAGAAATATTAGTTTTGTTAAATTTGGAAAGAATTCTCCTTAGATCTTAAAAGAATCGTAGAGATTATTCATATTAATGTTTGTTATGATGCATGTTTTGTTATCAGTTTGATGATTAATATGTCGAGATATACTATGAAGGATTAGATAAATTATTAGACAAAATATTTGAAAAAATAGAAAATATCATAGATCAAAAAGAAAATATGGAAATATTATTTGAAGAATATGAGATACTTAATAAAGAATATGATAAATATGTTACAAATTACTCTAATTTGTTAGATCACAGAATGAAACTATATATTGAAATTAGAAATAAAAGAACTATAAGATAAGACTAATTTTCAAACCCATAATAAAAAGAAGGATATATTATGCAAAATCAAAGAATTCATTTCATTAAGGATAATGTAGACTTTTTAACCTGTTTTATAAAAAGGCCAATTAGAAAAATCTCCCAAAAAAGATAATTAGGCATAACTTCATTTTAGTCACATTTTTTTAGGGAAAATAGCAACTGAGGTCCCTAAACGCTTATGCTTGTTTCACCTTGGTACCCATTCTTCAAAATGGAGCATTGAAGTTCTCAAACTTTCATCTTAGTAACAATTTGGTCCTTAGTGGACTACTTTACACTTTTTTTTAGAATTATGTTATTTGTACAACAGATTGTTGACAATGTTGGTTGTTTTTTAAACTATTCATGACAACGTATCACGTGACATGCCGTCAACAATGATGTTAAAATCATTGTACACCAAGCATTGTTCATTTTTTAAGTTAAAATACTCAAAATTTTATGATAAGGACAAATTTACCCTTGATTTCAAAAGAAAAAATAATAATGAAATGAACAAAGAATAAAAAAAATCTTACGTGTTTTTTAGCCCTTATTTTGTATCATTTATAGATTTTTACAATCGATCAAACCATTTTTTATACACATATTTGTGGGACTCAAATATACTAACATACTTATCCACAGAAACCGTGTAAATTTGTCTAATGGGATATAAGTGTTGCTAAAGTAAATAAAAGATAGGGATATATATACCAAATTTTGAAGATTGGGAACCAATGTGCAGCACATGTCAAGGGTTGGGGATTTCAGCTGCCATTTTCCCAAAAATGAAAAAAATTCAAACTCATACATTCATTTGCGAGACTTTTCCAATATTGAAATTAGGACGGCACTTCCTAACTTTTCTACCGGTGTGGATTTATTTAAAATTTAAAATTGAGGTTCCAAATCCTCAATCTATTAAAATTTATCCCCTATCGCCATGTGTAGCGAATTCGACCAATATAGATATTAAACTCACAAGCAACTGTCACATGACATGAAGTTGGACATTAAGTGGTTTGACAATTTTGTCCTCTAGATTCAGGTCACGTGAAAGTCGCGTGCAATTTTCATATTCATATTTACAATGCAAACTCCCACTTTTTAATACAAAAATCATGTTGAAATAAGTGTAAACATGACTTTACAAATTGAAAGACATGAATACTTGCGGCCAAGTTGAAAGGAACTTAAAACTTCAGTATGAGTTTCGAGAAAAATAAATAAATAAATTGAGTGACTAAAATGAAATTCCATCTAAAGTCGGGTGGCCTGTAATGTTTTACATTTCTATTGTAAGTTATTGGGTGGCCTTTTTTTTGGAAAAACATTATTTTGAATAGTGAATTTTGGAGAATTTGTAATTAAAAAGTAGAAAAAAAATTGTGTTTACGTGTAAAATATTTTATTATGTGAATGTGCTGTTGAAAACAAGTACGTAAAAAAAAAAGAATTTTGAAAGAATGAGAGATAAACATGTGCTAAAATAAAAGTGTTGCACCGACCATAACTAGGGGTGAACGAAAAAAATTGTCATCCTATCAAATTGAATTGAAACCGTGTTTTTTTTTTTTTAATTAATCCTATTTTTGACAGTTCCTCATGTACCCTTTTGATGTGTGAGTTAATGAAATAATAATTACAGTAAAAATTATTGTAATTTCAAGCGCGTTAATGATATACCGGAGTTGAGATTTTGGCTATGGCGATAAAACTTCGATTGAATGAAATTCGGTTTGCCAATTTGAATTAAGGATTTTAGGATTGTGAAAAAAAAATGATAAAAGGAAATTAATAGGGCGTCAATTATAAGAAAGGGGTTTCAGAATTTTGATTTGTTCATTATAATTTAGGATTCCGTCCATGACTGATCAAATTAGGAGTTTGAGGACTGTGAAGTGAACGGGTGGTGAATCTCAAAACCTCGACTTTTCAAAATAAGTTTTGAAAAAATGGAGTTCAACGTGGACCTAAGTTGATTTGGTTAAGATATAACTTCGGGAACATCAAATAAAAAAAAATACATATAATTGATTTCAAATTATAATATTTATAATTATAAAATCTCATCACATTGATGATTGTTACAGAATATGTATTAATATTTTTCTTTTTCAATAAAATAAAAGAACTTGACTATTTTAAGAAGAAAAAATATATATATAAAATGTAAAAGGCTTTTCCAATAAAGAATCATTCTAAAACCAATCAGCCAATGCTTAGCAAAAAAATATAAAATTGCCCTCATTAAAACTCCGCCAAAAAATAAAAAATAAAAAAAATCCCTTCATATATGATATATCACCGGTAACACAATGATCACATGCATAATTTTAGGCTAATCGATTTTAATTAACGCATAAAATTTGAATTACTCAAGTTCTCTCGCGTAGAACATAAAGAATGAACTTCTTCTAACGCCGTGAATCCATCTAGGTACTCCTTGTACCTGTCGAATTCGCCAAGTGTTTCAGATTTGGACAACTTTGTAATATCGGGTAAATTTATTTCTGGGAAATCTTCCAAATCTAAAGGAGTATAGGGAGTTTCACGAAATATTCCTGTGTAATTTGGAATTCCAACTTCCTGCATCAAAAAAAATAATATTGTTAAGGGATAAAATTCTACGTCTAATAAAGATGAAAATATAGACTAATTTATAAGGGATTTGACTACTCCTTTTAACAAGGTTGACATTTTAAGATGAAATCTCAATTCTTAACATGGTATCAGAGCACATTAAGCTCCAATGAGTAATTCGATCCGATTAAAATTCAAAAAAATGAGTACACGAATTTCAAAATTGATTTGCTCAAACGAGCCACCATCTTACGGAGACATTTTAAGGATAAAATCTCACATCTAATAAAGATGAAAACATAAAAAAATTTATAAGGGTTTTGACTACTTTCTATAACAATGTTGACATTTTAAGATGAGACCCCAAATCTTAACAAATATAATGAAAACACATTAATTTCAAGAAACTGAGAAATAGGTGTTTGTATTGTTAAATTCTAGAAATTTAGAATTATAGTTAGAGATGATTTCAACACCCGACTATATGCATCATCGAAATATTTAGTACGTTCGCTTCAACTTAGGACAACCGAGTATTTCTCTTTCTCAACAAACACATGAATTGCAAAAAACAAGGGAGAAAAGAGGACATTTTATCCAGTCAAAAGATGTTATGGGGAATGGTGAAGAAAGCCATTGGACTCGGTCTAGAGATTTTTAGAGGGATGCTTTAACAAAAGATGTTTAGTTCATTGTCTTCAAAACTTTAACTTGAATAGAAAGAGGACCCCAAAGGGATCATTCTAGTGGACCATTTCAAGCCTGGTTATACGCTAATCACTTGTTTGATCCCCACTTTTCTAAAATACATTTTCTCTCTTATTTTCAACTTCATATTCTTCAATAAAATAGCATTACACGCAAATTCAAAATTTTTCCTTATTTTTAACTACATATTTTTCATCAAATCACTATTCTAAAATGCATTCTTGAAAAATAATGTGGCTCGTATAGGACCTAAGTTTACTCTCCTTGTGTGAACACAAACATGTTTGTACAACAAATTATTCGAGGTCTTCCCACTAGTGAAAAGGCGTCAACGATGAACATTTCCATGGCCAGCTACAAGATTTTCGTCGGTCATTGCGAAAATTCTTGATTTTCTAGAAAGGGAGAAATCCCACTTACAAAATAGGGATACGCTGAAGTAGCGACCAAATAATATAATTCAACAGAGATTCGACACAAGACTCGAGAATGAGAAATTAAAACCTCAACCAGCCGAGTGTCATTGCAAGTTTAACCCATGGCAAATCAAACGTGCTCTTTTCCAGACCAACTAAAATATGTATTGAATGATATGCTTTATAAATTTGTTAGTAAGAGATATTATGTTCACACAAAATTTTGACTCATTTACTTAGAATACTAGTTTCGATGTAAAATAAATTCTTGAAATTAAGTCATGAATAAGAATGTACCTGAATGAAACTTGACAGGTCTCCAGGGCCGAAAGAATAAAAATCATTTGAACTGTTTACTTCATCTAATGCAATCTGAGCTTGAGAATTATCTTTTGAACGTGTAGCAATTGGTGTCCCTTGAGTGAGATCTGAAGAGGATGCCGATAATGGTAATTTGGAATAATATTCGGAGTTTTTTAGGGCATTTTCGCTATCGGCTTCTCTCTCTCGAGAATTTTCCGTGCCGCTGGTGTCATCCTGTGTAAATTGCTTGTCGTTCTCCTTCTTCGAAGCTCTTCCCTGTTCATTGTTTTTCGTTTTGGGTATATATATGTGTTTCTTGAAAACCCGGCATAATGCACAAGAATCCTGGAGGACGAAAATACTTGCAATTAGATTAAGGAACGGTGATTGCTTAAATTTTTAGATAAAGTACTCTACGTGTACCAGAAGAGAGTAATTACTTCACTAATGCAAATTTTCAGATTGATTCTGCAATTATTTATTAATGTTTACTTCTAGAGTCAAAACCCTAGCTACAAGAAAACCGGATTCTTCAATAGGTTAGACGATATTATCAGCGACTAATTTCGACCATTCAAAATCACTCGCTTCTAATTCATGTAATTCAGACTTAAATTAGTGACAGATCTACCGAGGGAATATTTGTTGTGAGCACTGATTTCGGTTAAATTCCATGCACCGACATTGTTATTTTGCTTGATATATATTTGATCACATTATGATTGGAATTGTAGGAAAAATGGGAAAGCACTGTACCTTTGAACTTGATGCAGTGCCACAGGCGGACTCATTGAGTCGATACTCGTGCATTACCCAGTCGGTTCTGATGCCATGAGGCGCTCTCCCTCTGTAATAAACCAGTGTCTTCTTCATGCCAACAGCTCGTTTCTGAGACTGCACTTTCCGGTCTTTTCCAGTAGCTTTCCAGTATCCTTCCCGGGTTGCCCGGTTCGTCCTTGATCCGTTCGGGTATTTCCGATCCCGGGGGCTGTAAAAGTACCATTCCATATCTTTACTTGGCAAGAAAGATTTATCTGTGGACAGCATTCTCGTCAATCAATATAGAAATAAGAAGAATTCGACAAATCATATGAAACCAATCCCGTCTAACACTGTATTACATACCAGGTAAATCCCAAGGTTCACATTTGTAGAGATCAACTTCTGGGATGATTTCAAGCTCGATATTTCCACCATTGATTTTCCTATCCAGATAGTAAGCCACAAGCTCCTCGTCCGTTGGATGGAACCTAAATCCTGGAGGTAGACTCGTTTGTGCCATACAGAAAACGCCCTAGAAAGAGAGAGAGAAAGGAAGAAAAGAGGGGAAGAGAGAGAAAGAGAGTGTGTGTGCAGAAAATGGAAGAAGGGACTCTAACGTGCGATTTTATTGAAGTCTGTTGATTGGGTTGTACGACGATGTGGAACTATTAATATCAAACCCACAAAAGTAGCCCTAATCTTCCCAAATTTTTACATGGGCAGCCATTATAAAACACTCAGATTTTCTAGTGCTTTTGTGAAGAATGAGAAACAATCAAAAGGGCAAATTCTGTAGTGTGAAAAATGATAAGATAATACAGTGGGCACTGGGACGCTGGGTCTTTAATAGATTCTGTGTCAGCATTGTGTTGTGAAAGCAACAAGGCAGAAGGAGAAGCTTCCCTGCTTTTGTCTGCTCATTAACTAACAAAATGAGAGGGGCCCGCAAAAAGGATTTTTGGGGCCTATGGGCCACCCACTAACCCTTCTAACAACACGCAATACCAGGAAGAACAAGGCCGCCTTTTATTTTATTTTATCAGTGTATAGATCTGTATGCACAAGTTGATTATCATGCAGGTATATGTACTCTTCTTCAAAACGAAAGATTATTTGGAAGGATTAATCTATTCGTCCATTGGCTAATGGACCTGGATGAACGGGGGGACGTCAAGTGGCGCCATGGGGGCCTGTGGGACCTGTAATTTAATGAGTTAATTGTGCTAATAAATGACCTGGAAGATCGACAACAGATAATAATAATAATAATAATATAATCCGGTATTTTGGATTCATTATATATGGATTGGAGGCAAAATATTTCTTTTTGATCAATCATGCACAAAACCGACTATTAAGTAGATATTATTATGTACTAATTTACTTAATTAATTAAGTTATTATTTATATATTTTAGCTCCAGTAATGTTGGATTAAAAAGGACTATTATTTGTTTAAATTACTTTCCTAGATTTCGTTTTAATTTTAAAAATTAAGCCTCCTCTTGAGAAAAAATTATAAATAGATAAAAATGAGTTTTGGATAAGTGGATAGTATTTATGGGTCAATCGGATTATGAAGTTAAAAATAAAATTTGACCGTTTCTAAATAATTTATAATTTTTGTTAAATGGAAGTTAAAAGTGTAGTCGATTGTTATTTTAGCTCATGTTTAATTTAGAAAAAAATCAGATTTTTAGCCCTTTTTTAACAATCATACTTTTCAAACTCTTTTTCTATGTACTTATTTTCAATCACATAATCTGTTGTGAACTGAAGTGCTTTAATATCAATTTGTTGTGAAAAGATTAAGCCACAATGTAAAGTAATTGATCACATGAACAATATAATTTTGCAGAGAAAGAATATTTTATTAAAATATGGAGAAATAATACAAAGATCATGTGTTTACATTATTTCTAAATTTTCACTAAATCATAATAAAGAGCCAACTGTATATAGGGAACAAATAAGGGGACGTCCAAATCCTAATAGTAGAGTTGTAGATGAAGTAGAATGTTAAAAAAAGAGTTCTAAACGAAAAAGGAGGCCAAAACAGCGAAGATGATAGAATAAGTGACGCCACGACACCACTCTTCGGGAGCCGAAGCTCGGCACCGCGGCTCCGGCCCTACTATTTTATTTACGACGGTCGGCTCCTAGGTGCCTCGTCTTTTATCCAAAACTCCTTCCAATGATATTTTTCTTCATTCAAATTTCTTATTCAAATCCAACACAAATTTTTATTCTCAATGGGTTTTCAAGTAGAATTTCAATTAGGATTTGCTAAGAAAACTTGAATATGATTTCATAATTGTATTTCAAATAGAATTCTAATTAATGTGCACTTTAATTAGAACTTTCAATTATCTTCAACAAAGAATTCGGGTCACACCCTAATTCGCATTCATACAATAAAATATTTTGCACGTAAATATAAAAAAAAATCCTACTTTTTACTACATATTCTCTTTAAAATTACTATTCAAATCTCCATTTTTTTCCAAAAGTATGGTTGTCAAATAGGAGTTTAGTCAATTTTGATAAAAGTTGATGGAATGTGTGGTTGAAAATGTGTTGTTCTCATGAAATATGCAGTTAAAATTAATTGTCAATTTTAACTTAAATTTTAATAATTTTTTAATTTGAGCCAAACCCAAACATGGGCTTAAGTTGTTTGTTATTAAAGTTTATAAATTATTGAATTCTCTTGCAATATGTCATCGTTTTTAGTTAGCAATTTTGGGAATTAAAGATATTATTAATCTTGTGTCCGTGTTCTTCTTGATAGAAGTACATCGAGTATACGTAAGAAGTAGCACATTTATGTATATAATAGCGTATTATTTTGTTATCTTATTTAATCTTGTTCAATTTAGTGTAACAACTATTACATATATTCTAAAATCAGTCACGTGCAAGTTTTCATATTCGAGATCCCTAATTTAACTCGATGAAGTAACTTCGAGACTGAGCCGCCACCAAGTAATCATCGTATATATCATTAATCAAGTGTAAAATATATTGAGTGTGAATACACCATTAATTTCATACTCGAAAACAAAAACAAAGAGCCTTACATAAAAGCAGAACAATAAGAAAATCATGTTGATATTATGAAACAATTTTTTTAATATAAAGATCTTATAATCTTAAACTATTATTATTCAATAAGTGTCACAAATAATACAATTATTTAGTGGTTTCATATTTGCAATGGGCTCCATTATATGATTCCTTCAACTTTATCACATCCCAAAGAAGAAGAAAAACTATTTTATCGTTCAACCAGTTGAAGGGCTGAACAAAACTACATATCACCTCGTCATGTTCTGCTTTATCTTTTTCATTTCGACACATCTACTTTTCTTTACTGGTTTTTAATTTTTGGGTTGTGTTCAGTGCTCTTTAATCTTTAGTGTACTTTCCGTAAAATTTCATTTCCAAGTGGGTAAAGATAATATTATATAACCACTTTAATCATTACAAACCCTATCTTTGACTGCTCTCTCTACGGTGAAGCAAAAAACTATAAATAAAAAACATTGGACTGAGACCTTTTTTCCTGGTCACCGTGAATACAGTTGTATAAAACTTGAGTAGTAAATTTTATTAGACTTGTTATCAAGTTATTCTATTCATAAAACGATTTTGTGTGTGGAACATTTAAAATAATGTAGTCATGATAGCCGAAAATGTGTGGTTGACTCTCACGGGCATAGCCGGACCTGAGGAGAGACCAAGAGGCTACCGCTTCAGGCCCAACTCTTTAGGGGGTCTAATTTTTTTTTTCTTCCGACTTTATTTTAAAAATCCATTGTCGTTTCCCTTACTCCAAACAATGAGGCTTCTTAAACAATGATATTGTAAATCATAGAATTAGAGTCTGGATTTGAAATACTCATTCCATTGGCATTGTGTAACACCCCCTCGGTATATATTTATACATCGTTACACACATATTTGTTGATCTAATCGTTTATTAATCCTAGTTTTTTTAATTGTATTGACTGATAGATTTTATATATTTAATTAATTACTTTATAGTTTTGTCTCTAAATTCAATTATATTTTTTCAATATTCTGTTGATCGGATAATTGATTTGTGCGAGATTGAATTTCTTTTTTCGATCTATAATTCGTTATTAATTCATGTGAATTTGTACCTTCTATGGCGGTAATTGGGTGCAATATATGATTAAATATGATGTCATTTAATTTTTCAATTTTACTATTACATTATGAAAATATTTATGACCTTAATTAGATAATATATCGTTATTGTTGTTGAAATAACAAGGTTTTTCCTCTAAAGGCTGTGAGCCTTGTACACAGTGAGAAAGCGTGTAAAATTTAACCCTATTTGCAGATAAGAAGTTTATTCTCTATTTTATTTGAAATTGAATTTATTATGAGTGCAAAGTATATTTACCATATAGATATTATGGAAAGAAATCTTCCCACACTATAACTAAGTTAGAAACATTGATAATCATTGATTATTTTTATTTTTATTTCTTTCCTTTTCTGTTAATAGATTTTTTGGACATTTTTTTTCCACAAATTTTCCTTCATATATATCGTATAACCATATTGTAAAATGGAAACAAAAATCTTGGTTTGATTTTGTAATTGTGAAATGAAATATTTAGGAAAACAGCAAAAGGTTAAATAAGTAAGTCAAATACCATACTGATTACAATTGTATCAACGGAAAGAATTTTCTTCAACTTGAAATTAATTAAGATTTATCTCCGATCAACTTTGTCACAATAAAGATTGAATGGATTGACAATGTTATCTATTAATGAAAAAGAAATGGTTGAATAACTTGACCATTCAAAATTGATTAATATTTTTGTCTCTAAGACCGCAAGACGAATTATATTTAAGTGATCGTTTAAAATATTTTCGCATTGTTATTTGATTGTAATCTATATATTGAATATTTCATTTTGTTATTTTATTGTTGATTTTAAGTTAAAAAATTTAGTTTTATAAAACTCTTATAAATGAAAAAAAAAATTTGATTACTTTCTACGATTTAGAAGCCCAAATTCTGAAATTCGCCTCAAGTCTCGCGAAACACAGGTATCCCTGNTTATAAATGAAAAAAAAAATTTGATTACTTTCTACGATTTAGAAGCCCAAATTCTGAAATTCGCCTCAAGTCTCGCGAAACACAGGTATCCCTGCTCACGGGCCACGGCAATACCCTTGAATATGCTATGAATGAGAGGGGCTTAATGGAGCGTATGTGTGATCCTTCTTGAATCACAAAAGATGGGTAGGTATTATTACTCGAGGAAAACATAGCATATTATTGCTTGAGAGGGACCAAGATTATAAATGAAACACTTTGTTGAGGTGATTGTTGAAAAATGGAATTAAAACCATGTTTGATGCACATTATTGAGTGGAGAATGCATTTTAAATAGTGATTTGATGGAAAATATGTGGTTAAAAAATAAAGAAATTTTTTGAATTTGCTTGTAATATTATTTTATTAAATAATGTATGCTTAAAAATGAGTTTTGAAAAAAAAAATGAATTTTTGTAA
>CAIGRT010106375.1:0-24871 GCA_903798405.1 Fraxinus platypoda | reverse complement strand
ATGGATTGGTGGTTTAATTAGTGTGGGGTTTTTTTGGGTTTATTGTTAGGCCCATTTATTGGATTAAGTTGACCTATTTCTTTTGGCCCAACTATGTGACCTAATTTCTATTGGTATATAGACATCCATTGTCTTGTTGTATGGTGCAAAATTGAGAGAAGAGAAAAGAGAGGGAACCGTTCTTGTGACTTGGTGTCCATTGCTTTCTTCTTGTTTTCTTCATTCCTTAGTGGTCTTTTGCATCCACCCATCACCAATCCTTTGTGGGTTAGTAAGAAGAGAGAACCTTGGAGCAACCAAGTAGAGGAAAGTATTTGGGAAGAGTTTGAAGCCGTGTGGTGTCGATTGGTTTTTCTAAGCCCGGAAATTGTGTGTAATTGGAGGCCAATATTCTCACAACAAATTTACCTGTTGGTATTGAGGCAATAGGGCGAGAAGGATAAAAACGTAGCTTCACTGATAGGACAGGTCGTGGAGGAGCAACACCAATATTCGGGGCATGCATCGAAGTTAGTTGGAGGTGGAACAACGTCAAAAAATAAGAGGTGAAGGCCGTGAACGCAAAGTACGTATATTGGGAGGATCATGAGCTTTCTCTATACGTATGCAGATTTGTTTTAGGAAAGAAATTGGGTAGGAGATAGGTGGGGAGTGGGGTGGGGTGTAATGTAATGGGGTATACATGATTTATAAAAAAAATTATTGATTTATTTATGAAATTGAAACTTGGAAAGTACGATTTAGGGATAGTAATCCAAATGGAATTGAACTTTGCAAAAGGTTTTCACTGAGTCACTGAATCTTAAAATCACCTTATTAATCAATAAACTTTGCAATATGTAATCCTCTTCATCACTGAACGATCATTCAAAAAATTGATAGAAATGCTTCCATGGCTAATGAAATTGCATACGTGGCAAGATGTTTCAACTAGTGGACGCCAAATCTGTAAAGTGCTACAAACATGGAGAAGTGTTATTCATAAAACACGTTTTCTTTACAAAAATAATAATTTCAAATTCAGTAACCCATTTCCCGTCTCTCAACACAACCCGAAGAAATCCCCAATTCTTCTGCTCGAAATCCTCGCGAAGAACCATAATTCCCAAATCCTAACCTTTAAATCGGAATTCCAGTATCCCAAATTGAAATTCTAGTTGAGCGAATCCCAACCTCACGTCCAGAAACATGGAATCGTTCAGTTCAAAATCGATTATACTTACAATCTTCATGGTTCAACAATGATCTTGCATGTATCCCATATTCGAAGCCATAAAAATCTATTCTTGTCTTTAAGGAAGGAGTTGCAACAAGTGCAACTATACACGACCAGGCGACAATGAGCAACAATCACCATGGTTGATATTGGCTATTCGTTTTTGTTTTTTGATCATGGAAGTCTGATATGTGTAGGGTAATGTTCTTGAAGTATTCATGCTGAGATTCAGTTGCTTTTGGTACCAAAAATTCTAACTTATTGATCTCTATAAGCCATTTTGTTGTTGTTACATTTGCAGATGTTCAATTAGACGATGATCTAGATTTCAACGACTCTAACCACAATGTATATGAAGATGATGATATTCTATTTGATTGTAATGTGACCGAAGGAATTGAAATGGATATGCATTGTGCGCAATAAGATGAAGAAGCCCCGAAATCAAATAGTTCGCCATATGCATCTTCTGAAGAGCTAAAATTTGGAAGTGGTTCGAACTCGAAGGAGAACATTGGTACACATAATTTTATTGAATATTTTCCTGAAAATGAAAAGAGAAATCCATATCTCGAAATATGGTTATTGTTTGGTTCTTTAGAGGAATTGGAATCTGTTTTTAAGAATTTCATGGTATTCAATCGGGTTGATCCAATTTTCAAGCAATATGATAAGAATCGAGTGCATTGAGTTTGTAAAGACGGTTGTCCATGGAAGTCGTGAGCATCTAAGCTATAAGGTCGAGACACAGTCCACATAAAAATATATGACCCTATACACACTTGCTTGAAGGTACGTACGAATAAGTACGTAACCTCTAAGTAGCTTGTTAATTATTACTTGGACGACTTCACAGCTGATCCTCAATGGAAAACAAAACATTTTAGAACTACTGCGAGAAAGGATTTGGGAGTGCATATTACTAAGGTGGTTGCTTGGAATACTAGGAAATATGCCAAAGTTTTAATAAAAGGAATGATGTAGAACAATTTGCGATGTTAGATTGTTATGTTGAGGAGTTGAGGAGAACAAATCCTTGTTCTTCTGTGATCATTTCTCATGCGGAAAATTTGCTCAGGGGTATTTATGTTTGCATAGAGACATTTAAGAGGAGTTTTCAGCAGGGATGTAGGCGTTTTGTTAGCATATATGGATATTTTTTGAAAGAAAAATATGGTGGGCAACTGTTAGTAGCAGCTAGGGTAGAAGTAGCTGATTGAGGAAGACAAAACTCGTGGCGATAGTTTTTGATGTTGTTGCCTGAAGACCTATGGAGAATTGGCTATCCGTTATCATGAGTGATAGACAAAAAGGACTAGTTAATGTTGTGGCCGATTTGTATTCGGAAGCAGAACATAGGTCTTGTGCTAAGCATATGTATCAGAATTTCTTTAGGAGTGACTTCAAGGATAGTTGAAGGATTGTTTGTGGGGGCACAGCAAAGTTAAGCCATTAGGGATCCTACAAGTATTGGACGGCGAAGATTGAAAGTGCTAACTTGGCGGCCTATGGATGGTTGATGAAAAAAAATCACCAAATGAGGGGAATAGATGAAGTTCAATGGGATTCTTGATATTGTTGCTGCATAATGCCAAGTCAGAGCATGTATTATGTCTCTTCATGGAAACATGAAGGAATCCCCTTCAATAATGAGCAGAAATAATGTTTTTCTTCATTGTCCCATTTGCATCTTATCAAGACGGAAAGAGCACGTATGAAGCCTTTGAATGTCTAAACAAATCAGAAACATAAGTACATTGATAAACTAACTTCAAACCAGAAATCAATCTAACATCAGTACATTGACAAATAGTAATTAATCTGCCAACAAACCTAACTTCAAACCAGCAATCAATCTAACATAGATTTATAACCATCAATCAATCTAACTTCAGACCAAACTACTCAAACACCATTGGCTAATAGAACCACCATGTACTACTAAAGAGAAGCATTACAAACATCAATACATTCCTAGATGACACATTGGTCCAATATATGTACCCTAAACTAACTAAACCATCCACAGTTCACCACTACTGCATTTCCCCACTTCCACATTAAGCAACATCAATTATAAAATAAAATAAATTACAACAAACATCAACAACATATAGAAACCAATGTGGTAGAACTTCTTATCCCGACATAGCCCCTCAACCTCCGTTCGAATATCAAATAAAAAACGTAACTCCGACCCTCTTGTTCAATTTCATTCTACTGAATTTTTACATTCCGAACCTCCAAATGAAAAGCATCGTTCTCGATTTTCCATCTCCTTATATTTCGATGCAACCCCATGATTACACATTTGTGTCTTGAAGTCACGGGATCATCAAACCAATAAAAATAATCGCACCCACTTGAAGTGCCCCCAAAATCGTCTTCTTTGGATTATCGTCGCTCCACAACGTCTTCAAAACAGAAAACTCTCCGCAATAACGTAGTGTGGTGCCTATGCGATGGTTGGTTCTTGAAGATGGATCCATATTTGTGATTGAATTAGGAAGATTCTGGGTATAATCGATTTCGAGGATGGAAGTACGATCGCGGTTAAAGAAGGGAGATTCTAGGTATAATCGATTTCAAATTGAATGATTCTGTATTGCTGGACGTGAGGTTGGGCTTCGTTCAACTGAAATTCTGGTTTGGGAGACTGGAATTCCGATTCGGTGTTTGGATTTGGGAATTAGGGTTCTTCGTGAGGGTTTGGAGTAGAAGAATTGGGGATTTTTTCTATTTGTAACGAAAGACGGGAGACGGGTTACTTAATTGGATTATTTCTTTTTTAAATAAACATGTTTTAGGAATAACACTTCTTCACGTGCGTAGCACTTTAAAACAGGTTTAACATCCACCAGTTGAAACAACGTGCCACGTATGCAATTTCGTCGGTCACATCAACATTTCCATCAATTTTTTGAAGAAATGTCCAGTCAATGATTGATAGGATTACATATTGCAAAGTTTAATGATAATTTTTAAAGTTCAATAACTCAGCGAAAACCTTTTGGAAACTTTTTTGCGAAGTTCAATGTGCATTTGGATTATTATCCCCTGAAATGTTCTCTTGGATAAATTTGAATTGAGAATATATGTATTAAATATTGAAACTATCATTAATATTAATAGGGGTGAGATAAATCTCAAAATTGCTGTCATATTCACCCCTTCAAACTTCAAGAAGGATATATAACAGGTGCTACTACAACACAAAACACCTAAACATTGATATTTATATTTGGTTCGTACACACTGCACCTGCCTAGCGTATCAACTAATCCAACAGATAAACTACGTTTATTGCTCTTGATTATTTTGACATCAATTATGCTGATGATGATTTTGGGGAGGCGGGTGGTGTTGGCGTCTTTGCTGATGTTGATGATGCAGTTGGACACCGCCATTCATATGTGGTTGGGAAGCCTGTGGATGACGACTTGCTTTCCATCGCAAATACTCCACAAGAAGTGAATTAGTGCTGATCGCAATTCCAAACCCAGTGAAAGAAGAAAGCAACACGGACATAATAGCATTTACTTTGAGCTGCATAGTATGAATCCCGAATATAAAATTAGATGAAATTAGCAAAACATATCCCGAAAGACAAAAAGAAAATACAAAACGGAAAATGAAACAGATTAAAGAAATAGGAAGTTTTACGTACCACAGAATAAAATATATGAGCAAATAGGATCACTATTGCAAACTGAAACGACGCGTAAGCCCATAAGTAACTCTTGCTCACTGTCGAGTGTGAACAATGAGATAAGTCATTCTAGTTCTTAATCGATACACTGGTCTTTAAAATGGTAATAACAAGACAACTAAAAAGAAAAGCAGAGATATATACTTGAGAAAATAACAAATAGAAGGAGAGTTTGACTATTAAGAAATAATTTGACTTCGGGATCATCCAGTGAAGATTTTGGCTTTTCAAGATCAGTTGCCGTTTTGACGTATATATTTTTATTTCATACAACTCTTGCAATTCTATGTTTATGTAAAAAACCCGAAAAATAAAGCAAGCCCCAGAAATAAACAATTTTAGAGAACAACTGTTAGGCCACCTGTGCGTTTCACTTATTCTAGACGCAGCAGGGGTAATTCTGGGAAGAAAAACATGGCTGGCGTGTAGGAAAAAGGGGGGTCCATTATGCAATTCTGTTATCCATTATGCAAATCTGTTAAGAAGAAGGTTCTGGTATTCTGTTAGGAAATTATATAGGGGAAGGGAAGCTGATTTTAAGGGGATGAAAAGAATTAGTTTGTATTGAGCTTGCTCAAATTGGAGAGTTTCCAGGCCTCTCGAATACTTGGTTTTCAGTAATCAATCACAAATTAAATAAAGGTTCTCTCTATCATTTCCTCTGTCTCGATCTGTGCTACGTGAGTCTATTAATTTCAGCCGGTGCGTAACAAATTGGTATCAGAGCAGCCTTACTTGGGAAATGGCAGCCAAAAATGTTGCTCAACGTATGGACTCGGTGGAAGAAATGGTCGGTGCCGTGCAAGTCGAATTTCAACGGGAAGTGGGTTCGTTGAAGGAAGAACTACAGGGAATGAGCAAAAGATTCGAACACTTCATCAAATTGAAAGAATAAACGGCTCGAGGTGGTTCATTATCGCAAAAAGGAGAAAAGTTAGACAGTCCATTCATGGGTGAACCCCATGGTTTAGATGGCGGCTCGGGTTCAACTGGATTTCGCCACGAATTCTGATTTCGGAGGTTGGAGGTACCACTATTTGATGGCTCGAATCCGGACGGATGGGTATTAAAAGCAGAACGGTATTTCGACCTCAATCGACTGTCGAATGAAGAGAAGCTCGAGGCGGCGGTTGTGGCGTTTGAAGGAGATGCCCTGCTATGGTATCAGTGGGAAAACAGGAAGCGGACCATCGTGCTTTGGGAGGAGATGAAGATCCTGCTCTTGAAGCAATTCCGAACAACCCAAGCCGGCTCACTCCATGAACAATGGTTGGCTCTGGTTCAAAATGGCAGCGTGCAGGAGTACCGCCGTAAATTCATCAAACTGTCGGCACCTTTGGATAACATCTCCGATGAATTGGCTCTGGGTAACTTCATCAATGGGCTTAAGCCAGAAATCAAAGTAGAGGTCCGGATCTTGGAGCCCAGCAACTTGGGCCGGGCAATGGACTTGGCCCAAAAGATAGAAGAGAAACTGTGGGTAATTAAGACCCACAAATCAGCTAGCGGATTTCAGAAAATGGGAGGATCAACGCGAAGCACGAATTTCCATCCCGAAACCTCCCGAACAAATTATGGGGGAAATCATTCTACTACCAAATTTTCCGGCGAGGTAAGAAGGCTGTCCGACTCCGAGCTTCAAAGGAAACGGGAGAAAGGGTTGTGTTATAGGTGCGATGAAAAATGGGCACCTGGGCATAGCTGCAAGAAGAAGGAGCTGAATGTCCTCCTTACCCATGACATTGAAGAGGGAGAGGAGGAGGTTGGAGAGGAATCGGATGAGGCGGGGCCCGAAATAGTAGCAACCGAGCTCAATCAAGTAGTGAAAGTTTCACTCAACTCTGTGGTGGGCTTAACTACTCCAAAGACAATGAAACTGAAAGGGGTAATCGGGGGACAGGAGGTCGTAGTATTAATTGACCCAGGTGCAACCCACAACTTTATCTCTTTAGAGCTGGTTAATAGAGTGCAGATACCGGTAGCTAAAACGGAGGTCTATGGAGTGACGAAGGGAACTGGTACTGCTGTAAAAGGAGAAGGTGTGTGTCGAGGAGTAACTCTTCATCTGCAGGGGATTGAGATCGTGGAAGAATTCTTGCCTCTAGGGTTGGGAAGTTCCGATGTAATCCTAGGAATTCAGTGGTTGGAGACTTTGGGAATGACTCATACTAATTGGAAGACCCAAGTGATGAAATTCAGGCTCGGTAATGAATCTGTCACACTACGTGGGGATCCCTCTCTTGGGAAGACGTTGGTTTCCTTGAAGGCTATGATGCGAACTATTAAACATGAGGGAGCTGGGATTTTGGTGGAACTCAATCAATTGGAAGGACTGAGGGATGTGAAGCCCGAGGTGCCACCATTTATCCAACCAGTGTTGGCAGAATATGAAAGTGTGTTCGACATGCCATCAGGTTTACCACCTAACAGGGGGCACGAACATTTCATTGTGCTCAAAGAAGGCAGCCAACCGATTAGTGTCCGACCATATCGAGATCCTCACACCCAAAAAGATGAGATTGAGAAATTGATCAAGGAAATGCTGAATGCCGGAATAATCCAAGTCAGCAATAGCCCCTTCTCGAGCCCGGTTTTACTTGTTAAAAAAAAGGATAGGTCCTGGCGTTTTTGTGTGGATTATAGGGCTTTAAACAAAGCTACGGTACCAGATAAATACCCTATTCCAGTCATTGATGAACTTTTTGATGAGTTGCATGGTGCGAGAATTTTTTCTAAGCTAGACCTGAAATCCGGCTACCATCAGATCAGGGTCAGCAATCAGGACATTCACAAAACTGCTTTTCGAACTCATGATGGACACTACGAGTTCCTCGTCATGCCTTTCGAACTCACTAATGCCCCCGCTACCTTTCAATCTTTGATGAATGATATCTTTCGACCTCACCTTCGGAAGTTTGTTCTGGTATTCTTTGACGATATTCTGATTTACAGCCCATCAGAGGAATCCCACCAGCAGCATCTAGCCCAAGTCTTGGAAATTTTGCAGAACAACAGCCTCTACGCCAACCAGAAAAAGTGTGAGTTTGGTAGGACTCAGGTGGCTTACTTGGGTCACATCATTTCCAGCCAGGGGGTAGCGGCGGATCCAAGCAAAATCCAAGCTATGATTTCTTGACCAACACCCACTAATTTGAAGGCATTAAGGGGACTTTTGGGTTTGATAGGTTACTACCGAAAGTTTGTGGCTGGCTATGCTCGAATCGCGTGGCCGTTGACGGATCAGCTTAAGAAAGATAAATTTGGGTGGAATTCAGAAGCTGCATCAGCTTTTGAAGAACTTAAGCATGCTATGTCCTCAGTTCCAGTGTTGGCAATGCCTGATTTCACAAAGCCCTTCATTGTCGAGACAGATGCTTCTGGGTTTGGGTTAGGAGCAGTTCTAATCCAGGGTCAACAGCCAGTGGCTTATTATAGTCAAGTTCTGGGCCCTCGAGCTCGCCTTAAATCCATAAATGAGAAGGAATTAATGGCTATAGTGTTCGCAGTTATGAAATGGCGACCATACTTGCTCGGAAGGCGTTTCATTGTGAGGACAGATCAACAGAGTCTGAAGTTCCTATTGGAGCAGCGGATTATTGGGGCGGAATATCAAAAGTGGATCACCAAAATCATGGGGTATGACTTCGATATACAATACCGTAGTGGGGCAAGTAATCGGGTAGCGGATGCACTTTCTCGAGTAACAGATCAAGTGGAGTTCTCAACCTTAACTGTACCACAATGGCAATATTGGGACTCTTTAAAGGTTGAATTGGCAGAGGATTCTTTTCTTCGGAAACTCGGGGAGGACATCATTTCGGGCGTACAATCTTACGTGGGGTTTGCAGTGGAGCAAGGGATCTTGTTTTATAAAAATCGTCTGGTTATTCCCCGGTCTTCTAAGCTTCTTCCTGCTCTATTGGAGGAATTTCATAGGTTGGGGGGCATTCGGGGAAAACTAAAACTTATCAGCGCCTGGCTGCTGAGTTATACTGGATAGGAATGCGCAGGGATGTAGCCAAATTTGTTCGGGAATGCACCGTTTGTCAACAAAATAAATATCTAGCCACTACTCCCGCGGGGTTACTTCAGCCCATTCCCCTTCCAGCGCAAGTTTGGGACGAAGTCACTCTTGATTTTATAGAGGGGCTACCCCGTTCCGAGGGCTGGGATGCTATCTTAGTCGTGGTGGACAGACTAAGTAAATATGCTCATTTTATTGGTTTGAAACATCCCTTTACTGCTGCCTCGGTGGCTGGCATTTTTATTCGGGAAATTGTAAGACTTCATGGGATTCCTCAATCAATTATTTCCGATCGGGATAGGGTATTCGTGAGCCATTTTTGGGGTGAGCTGTTTAAGCTGCAAGGGACTACTCTTAAACAGAGCATTGCCTATCACCCCCAATCCGATGGGCAGACGGAGGTCGTGAATCGATGTCTGGAAACATATTTGCGCTGTTTTGCGTCTGGGAAGCCTCGAAGCTGGGCTCGTTGGTTGGCATGGGCTGAATATTGGTACAACACTTCTTATCACTCTTCCACTCGTTGTACTCCTTTTCGTGCTCTCTATGGTCGGGATCCTCCCCCACTTATTCGTTATGAGCGGGGAACAGCGTCGGTGTCCTCAGTGGATTTGTTATTGGAGGATCGTGATGCTATATTGGATGAGTTGAGGATGCACTTGCTCCAGGCCCAGCAACGGATGAAACTACAGGCTGATCTCAAGCGCTACCATGAAGAGTTCAATGAGGGTGACTTGGTATTCCTGAAATTGAGACCATACCGTCAGCGCTCCCTCGCTCAACAGAAATTTGAGAAGCTAGCTGCCCGTTACTATGGTCCTTTCAAGGTTCTGCAACGAATTGGGAAGGTGGCCTACAAACTGGAACTTCCTCCGACAGCCGCGATCCATCCTGTTTTTCATATCTCTCAGTTGAGGCCTGCACGAGGGATTTCATCTTCTTCTCCGGTATTACCTCCTCAGTTAACTCCTGAGCTTGAACTGGTAGTGGAACCAGAAACCTTGATGGGAGTCCGTCCCAAACCTCATGGACAACCTGGCGAGGTGGAAGTGTTGCTGAAATGGAGGTCCCTGCCTGAGTATGAGGCGACTTGGGAGGATTTTCACTCGATTCAACAGCAATTTCCTGATTTTCACCTTGAGGACAAGGTGAATGTTTGGGCGGGGGGTAATGTTAGGCCACCTGTGCGTTTCACTTATTCTAGACGCAGCAGAGGTAATTCTGGGAAGAAAAACATGGCTGGCGTGTAGGAAAAAGGGGGGTCCATTATGCAATTCTGTTATCCATTATGCAAATCTGTTAGGAAGAAGGTTCTGGTATTCTGTTAGGAAATTATATAGGGGGGAAGCTGATTTTAAGGGGATGAAAAGAATTAGTTTGTATTGAGCTTGCTCAAATTGGAGAGTTTCCAGGCCTCTCGAATGCTTGGTTTTCAGTAATCAATCACAAATTAAATAAAGGTTCTCTCTATCATTTCCTCTGTCTCGATCTGTGCTACGTGAGTCTATTAATTTCAGCCGGTGCGTAACAACTTATCCAAAATTGTACTCGAATATTGAAGTTAAAATTGCACTCACACGAATTTAATCAATAATAAGAATTCAGGCTTGAACAATTTTTGTTGATAAGATACTAAGTTGATAAACCAAGACAAATTTGGCTAATAAACATGCACATACACCTTTGGATACAATCCACAACTTTGTTAACATGATCAAATTATGACTGCGTTTTTGAAACATTAGGCCTATCCTCTTTATTTTAAAAATTAAAATAAAAAGTGCCTATAAAATAACAGGCAGAATCCACATGAATCCCAATGTAGTAAACTTCATTTTAATGTTTTTAAAGTCTGTTTACATCAACCCTTCAGGAATTTGAAGAATTGAAGGATGCATGTAAAAGTTTCCCAGTCTCTCCATATATAAGCTACAAAGGAGGTGCAATTTTGTTAAGCTAAGTCAGTGACTCTATGTTTCTTCTACTAAGGAAAATGCATATTGCCTCTGAGCTTAAGGAAACCTGCTGATTATCCTTTCAGAGTTTGAACATGAAAATTACACCACGTGTTTTCATAAACCTTGCACATCCCATTTGTACCAGGATTCAATTTAAGTCTCTCATAAGGATTAGGTCTTGGATTCGAATCCTGGGGAACGTGATAGAAATCCGTGAAGGGTAAGATGGGCTCATTAACGGTTTGTGCATAGAGGCCGAGTCATTTGATGATTAGTTTTTCATATGGAATGTCTATTATCTCTAGAATGTGGAATGTCTATTATCTCTAGAATTTCATAGGCATAAGTTTTTCTATTACATATCCCATGGACATTTTCCACAAGATCTACGATTTCTAAATTCACAGGGAAAGATTCTCAATTTGCTCTTACACATCATGTGCATTCCAGATGCAAGATGCTTTATGGTATTCCATCAGATAAATTAAATAATGGGATTTATCATAAGAAAATATCTTATTTATAAAAGGTAAAAGGTCAAAAAAGAATGATAAATACTGCACTTAGTAAATAAGCACGGGAAATGAGAGCAATTCATTAAATCTTACCCATAGTAGAAGCTATCATGGATGAGAGGAGCCCCAAAACACAAGAGAAAGGCAATGAGATGGCAAGAGCCCGAGGTCCCATGTCGGAAACCTGTTTCAGTTTAAAACACTAAGGACAGTGACGAGCATGTATCAAATTTAATAGTGAGATGCATACACCACAATTGTAAGCCACAACATTGTTTAGAAATGCTAGAAATAAGAATATTTATTTATATGCCCAGGTATGAAAAGGAAAGTAATTACGAAGAATATGTGGAAAAGATAGTTTAATACCTCCCAAAATCCTTTATAGTCATTAATTATGAAATTAAGACTTTTGTGTAAGAGGATGAAAGTAAGAGGACCAAATTACATATTGACCAATAGTTGAGGGACTACACGTGCAATTTCCTAAACTATAGATTTATATATGGACATGATTTTAATAGAGAATACGTAAATATCATATAAGTGAAAGATAAATTAAGAAAATTCCTTCCTTGGTAACTTTTACCATATATATATGCTACTCTAACCATGGTTAAATGTGATATTCAAGGAATGATTATAGAAAATGATAAATTTTCTTCTACGTGTATGGATATATATGTTAATTATTTTGATTTAAAACAATTTAAAGTTAATTAAGGAAAAGATTATGAAAAATAACATAATTTCTATTTCTAATTAAAAACAAATTTAAGGAAATTGGCTTGATGAAGAAGAATTATTTTTCTATGTATATAATTACGATAATTATGTATGTCTATATGTATATAGTTATGATTTATTGATTTAAATTATATAATTTATATAATTACATATATCTATACATGTATATAATTATATATGATTATGATTGATTGATTTAAATTATATGATTACTATAATTACGTGTGTCTATATATGTATATAATTATATATGATTACGACTGAGTGATTTNATGATTGATTGATTTAAATTATATGATTACTATAATTACGTGTGTCTATATATGTATATAATTATATATGATTACGACTGAGTGATTTAAATTATATGATTACTATGATTTCTATATATGTATACAATTGTATATGATTATGATTTATTGATTTAAATTATAATGAGTACTATAATTACGTGCATCTATATATGTATATAATTATATATGATTATGATTGATTTGCACATATAAATATTACACATAAATCACACTCACGTACACACACAGCTTATTGCTTTGTTAAAAAAGTTAAATTTTCCTCTACGTATTTATTACGACTCTCTTCAAATTATCAAAGTATAGTCATACGTTATATGTTAAATCGTTTTTCAACTTTAAAATACGAATTCGATTTATGAATATGATATGGGTCCTATATGTTTTAGTTTAATGGACTAGAGTTCAGTAGCACTACGCACGAGAATTATAGCAACGAAATACCGTTCTTAATTCTTGTGTCTCCTAAATTCGGGGATTATGGCCACCTAAATTCGGTTTCTAATCCCCGTATCTTCCTATATATATTAAGAATTTCTAAATTTTAAGTATGAATTACGATTTATGTGGCTCACTTATTGGAATTTTATCCCCCCTCCCTCTCCCTTTAGGTAATTGAGGTTCGAGGCATTGGAGTTTGAAACTAGTCTCTAGTGGTATAATAAAGATATTATTAAATAACTTATTATTTTACTTTTATGATTTAGTAATTTTTCTTTTTCAATTATTGTAATTAGGACAAAAGCCATATTTTTATGAAAGTTAAGTTTTTATTTTACGATACATATTTAATGATTCAAAGGGTAAGTTTTGGGTCGTTAACCAATTGGTACCAAGATTCAACTTAAGTTTCTCATTAGGCAGAGGTCTTGAGTTCGAATCCTGAGGGGCGCGATAGAAAGTCGTGAGGGAGTAAGTGGACATGTGTCCACTCAAAGCAGACAATACGTAAGTTAACAACTTGAGTATAAAGACACGGGTCGTTACAGATAGTGTAAAATAAACAGCAAAGAAATACTTTTTGGGCAGGAAGAGAATGAATGGACTACACTTAGCAAAAAGGAAGCTGGGAGATTATGTCAGGGTATGATCATCAGTACAAGTTCCATCTATCTAGTTGACACCTATAGCCTATAGTCTATGCTATTATAAGTTCCCCTTCCTTTTTTACCAATATTTCTCCATTGCTTAGCATGCTGCTTCTACACTGGAATCTCTATGACCTCTTTCAGTCCTCAGTATTAGCAAGCCTTTCCCTCTTGCTGTATTACGAAGTGATGGCGTGCAAGTTTTTATTTGGTCTTCACTTTTTCACAAGGATAGTGAGGCACTAAGATAATACTGTATCAGCGTATGAGTTACGGTAAAAAATTCTAATATGTCATGCAAACCTGAAAATTTCAAGGATGACATCTTATGGGAATTTGCCTTTCACATATTCATACTTTACAGTAATATCTCATGAAAACTAAGAAGATTTTGTATCTCTTTTAGATGGAAGTGGCTGTTATTATCTGCCTACTAATTACATTCAAAATTCTAGTGTCATGCGAACTTGAGAGTATCAGAAGAGAAGGTAAGGATAACAATCTCCTACACTAGAATAAATCCAGTAGGAAAATATTTTGCCTTATGTTCATTTATTCACCATAACTAAACGTAATGTCTTGAAACCGATGAAGATTATATTTCTCTTTCAGCTTATAAGGGATCAAGAATATCTATATGCAGGCAAGAGAAGCATAAAGGGCAAATAAAAAAAAAGAAAAGAAAAGTTTCAGTAAGTGATGCATTGAAACAGGAGACACGCCAGACACCCAGAGTACATAAACACACATGCACAAACAGACGTGAAAAATGAGAAGCTACAAAATTACCAAAAGCTGCTCCAGAAAGCAGAAATAGGTGAGCACGCTGACCATTACAAGAACAGGAACATCTTGCCAGACCCTGCCATCAATGAAAAAAATATAAACTGAAGTCCAGCAGTGGACATTGGATTTAAGGAATTCATAATTACCACTGCATGGACAAAAATACAACAGATTGACATAAAGGTCCAGGAAGCATTGAAATATTGGTCATATTATACTTGGACACTGTAAATTTCCACCATTAATGAATAATTTAAGAATGCTTCTATAATGGGAACGTGTTTCTAATGGAGAAAATAAAAACAAATGGCATCGACACAAGTGGGATTCAGATAAATCTACTGATAAACACATCTGAAACCACAACCTTCTATGTTTGACTAAACTCACAGAAGAAAGAACCTTTTAATTTTGATTTGTTTTGAGTTTTAGGGACGCTAATTGTAGATTTGGATATCTCCTGTTGATTGGTAACGGGTCTAAAATACCAGCTAAATGATAATAACTTTGTAGTCTACTAATCTCACGGCAATGGTATGCTTTGGGAGGAAGGGAAATAAGATCAATTGTCATAAAAAGATATTTTCAATATTGTTAAATCATTATAGTAGGATGCTACCAAACAAAAACTGGGTTATATCACATTTGAGAGAATATCATAATAATATGAGAGAATTCAGTTTACAAAGACAAAAGTTAACACAATACAATTTGATCATCAAACAACCAAAAGAGAGTTGATTCACCAGAGCAAGTATATCCGTTATTCAGGAAGTGATTGATTTTTCTTGAAGTTTCTTCAAATCAAATTTTATAAAGCTCCACACCTTTTTCAGATACCATAATATCACTTGTGAGATTATATTTCACTAAGTATTATTTTATTTCGTTTAATCCTAAAACTTTAAGTACGGTGCAAGGAGATAGGGTTAGTGATTATAAAGCTGTAGCAGAATTTATTGCCCACAGATGAAGTAATTCGACTTAACTTTTGGAAAACATAGAGCTGGACCTCCACCATTAAATTTTGCAGGGTTGCTAGTTCTGGAGAGCTTATGCCCTTAGGCTTCTATTTTGAGACACATTAAGGATTGCTCTGAAAGAAATGTAAAATGACAACAAGTTCTGACCTAAAAAATGTTGGAGGCTAGTGAGTAATAGAAAGACAAGACAAACAGATGAAGAAATAAAGGTCTCCCATTTGATGGTCATGATAGGGGATGGATTGTGAGCGGACTACTTTATTGATTTGTTTTATTACTAAAATTTGTGAATTTTCAACTTCTTTCCCTCCACTTCCCTGCCTATTTATTGTACACAACTATTTACTGGAAAATGAAGTGTTGTCACAAAGCTCTAGAGCCTTCAGATATTTAAATATCATATACATTATTCAAAGCACCATTTTCAAATCAAATGCAAGAAATATTAAACAATTCTTTTGCTCATAGCCAAATATTAGGGGATGGCCAGAATACTAATCAAGGAAGAAAGGCTAAAAATGACAAAACAAATGCATGTATTGTCTTAACTTGCCTGTAACGAGTCATTTCCCTCTGTTGAGGTACATCTGCAGACCTTCTTACAACGGTTGGAGGATTTTGAATCTTCAATAATGTGACAGGAAGGTTACGGACATCCTGCTTACAAACATCACAGATTTTGTTACCTTTGATGCTAAACCACTTCATGGCACACTCCTTGTGTGCAAGTGCAAGATCTCCTTTGCAGCTGCACTCCATCTTGAGCATTTCACCTCCTTCACCAAGCTCAATAAAACAAATTCTGCACACAGCTTCTTCTTCTGGAATGTCTTCACCAGCATCATCCTGGGCTGTATGTAGGTAACATGATAAATAATTCAACAAAATAAAGAGAAATACTAAAAAAATAAGTGATATAAATAGATAGATCATACATTAGGAAGGGGTTTCAGGGTTGAGGTAGCTGAATGAAGTGAGTGTTTCATGAAAAAGAGCAAGGTAGTGATTTGGAATTTAATTTTCAGTGCTTTCCATTGCTAATATGTCTGAACACGTGCATGAAATGTGGTTCACTGAATATGGATTCTAAAGTTGGACTCTACATTCATAAAAATCACAAATATATGCAGATTTTTACCACCTTCCGTTTCTTGGGATATATCTAGTGAGGCATTGTCATTTGTTGTAGACCGATGGACTGCTGATATTACACGTAACAAACCTCCAGATGAATCTGTCTGCCTTAAGCTTCTGGTTCTAACATTTACAGGAACTGAAAATGAGCGCGTCATATGCCGTCGAACTTCATATTTCTGTTGGAAAACAAAGTTTAGTAGGAAAGGTCGAAATACAATAAATGAGCAGAAATTTTAAGTACACTTCATGTTGTTAGTAACCAATTTTAAGGAAATGGACTTACAGGTAGTTTAGAATGGCCATCCACATTATTTTCCTCTGAGGGCTTAAGTTCAACATTTGCCATTGGTGTCACAGGTAAAGAATGAGTTTTTGTTGATGAAGAGAATAAAAATTTGTTTAGAGAAAATGACCTTGAAGTTGAAGGTTTGTCTGATATTGGCGTATCTGGGATAATGAGCACTGTCTTCTCACCATCTTGAATTGGGTGTTTACCCCTGAAACTCTTTTGGGGAAGCAAATTTTTAACAGATGAAATCAATTTTGCAGAGTTTGGTCTAGGGGGCAATCCTGCTTTGGTAGAAGTAGGACTTGGAATATCTATTCTAGCAAAATCATACAATGTACTCTCCAGAGACCGCACAGGTATTTCCAAAGATGAAAGGTTTGGTCGTCTTGTGTTCTGCTGCATTAAGGTGACTTCTTCTCTTTCTTCTTTCTAACAACATACATGTGCAAGTTTAAAATACATTCGGATGTATCATAATTTTGTAATAAATAAAAAGGATTACAAGACACGAAGTGCAAAAAACAACTTTATAAACATTGAATGACCACCATGTAACTAAACCATGTCGTCTTCATACTCCCTCACATACACACTACGCTTCTTTTTTTCCCAAACGTCCACTGAGTCCAATTATCATCATAGGTAGCAATGAACTTACATACTCTGATGCCATATTAAATGGCCATCAAATAAAAAAAAAACTATTATAGATGGTGAAATTTTATTTCATATTTATTAGTACAACCAAGAATTCAAATATAATCACTGGTCACATTTAAGCCTGCTAGAAGAAAAACCAGTCTCTTCATGGGAGTTGTTTGTGAAATAAAACACTAATACTAAATAATCTACTTGAACAAAATAAAAAGCTGCAGCCACGAATTACTGTAAATAGTCCTAAACATTTCTTAACGAACTAAGTGATTAGAATCTGTTACAAGACATAGATTTCGCAAAACTAAAATTCGAGATTTTGGATATTGTATATTTCAGCTGATGTAGCATTTGTTACTGTTTCTCTTCCAATTTATTTTAAATTTACACCAATAAAGACACTGACAATAAATAATTCCTGTCACTGTTGATTCAATCTAAAAAGCCCTTTTTGTGTAAAGAAAATTACTGTCCTTTTTATTGAATGAGTTTTAAATAGTGAAACCCTTCTTAGCTGCTTTGCTCTCATTTTCTCTGATCTCGCGGAACAGCACAGAGTACACCAATCACAATTAAAACTACAGCAAATACATCAAATTCTGACCTCAATACATATTTATATTATTCATTATAGTTTTTTTTTCCCTAAAAGGCATCAGATCATGAGTGTATTTCTGTAAATTCATTGGAAAATAAAATTATAATTTGCAAATGGAAACTGAATAAAAAATAATGATCAGTTGTTTGAGTCTTCGAATTATTAGAAATACACATGAATTTCCTGCCCAGAAATCCAAAAAGAGAATCAATTAATTTTACTGAAGAACACACACAACCAATAACTATACATACAAGCTAATTAAACAAAAACATACACATAGACAGTAAGTAGAAAGCTTCACCTGATTAAAATGGTGATGGGTTTTATTTTTATCATATTCTTGAGCTGATTGATGCATTGATTCAACACAAATATTCTCCTCCATTTTTTTTTCTGTTTGTGTTCAATAAATAACTACATAAACATTAAAATATCGTTCAATTTGAAATTGAAAACTGACTGAACCTTGAAAAGAAAGGAGTCAAATTCTGTTTGAGTGAAGTGGAATCAAAATCAAAAAGGTAGGGCCTTGAGAGAGAATGATGGAAACAAGAAAAGCTTCTTTCTTTTCTTTAACTTAAATTATTGTATTGATAAATAAAATGAGTATTTTAATTATTTAACTGGAATTCTTCTTTTCTTTATACTGATTTTAATTAATTAATTAAAACGAATCCATTTTTTGTATTTTAATGTAATTACAACCCAAAGTTGTTTTTGTGCACAAGGTTAGATTCTTTTTTTTTTCTTTTGCCCGATAAATGTAAAATTTTATAAATCAAAACTCATATACAAGTTCACCAGTGTATTCGGACAGACAAAGATCGAGTGCCAAATACAAATACACCGAGCATATCTTGACAAAACAAACTGAAATGATGCACAAGATTAGATTCTTATTCTTATTGTAAATTGAGAATGCCTATATGCCTTTTTTTTTTTTTTTTTTTTTTGAGAGAGACAGCAAGAAAACACAATAAGGGACAGCAATGGTTGAGAGTACCATGAGCTCCAAATTTTGTACTTAAACATGTTGTAAATAGTTACTTTGGTGTCAAAATTTGTCTAATATATATTACTAGACCATCTTCCATCTCTCCACACCACTTTGGGATGTTAAATGGATCGATTTACGCCGCTAGACTTAGCCCACCATACAAGTCAGCTTGTGCTCACATATTTGGTGAGCCGAGCACGAGCATCATTGTTTCCGAGAGTCATTTGCGACTTATCTTTTTTCAATTAAAATTGCATTTTTACTTCCCGAAATATAATGAAGATGTAAATTTGTAAGATAATGGTTAAAAAAAAATCATTTTATCCAAAAAATTATAAAGTTGTAAAAATATTCCTCCTTTATTGGACTTGGAACGGACTACAATAATCTTAAACTTATGAACCAAAAAATCATGTAGATTATAATTGTTGAAAATCTTCAACAATTGCATTGGTCATCTTGTATTGTATTTGATCGTCTGCATCTTATATCCTTCAAGTACATTAGAGTATCAAATAATGTTCTTTCAATTTGCTTCTTTCATATGAGGAAACCCTATCATATGCACTGAACATGGAATATGATGCTACATTTGACACTTGAAGCGTTAGTAGATCATGTGCCATCAAAATATTGAATATTATTCTTCATTTGTTCACCATCCAAGAAGATCAAAATTATTTATCTCTTCTCCATTTAATGCACTAAGAATATTCTATGAAAAATATATATCTAACTCAACATGGATTTCATTTCATGTGGTACTAATACTAGAAATAAAAATGAGAAAATGAACTTAATGCAGTAGTCGTACTTAAATAGGTTCATACATCCTCATCGGGAATTGAAGAAAATATAGAAGGTGATGGTGGTGGATCATTTTTTTTTACTGTATTTGACAGCATATCGTGAATAGAAATTGCACAAAGTAATTGTTATATCACAAATTATAATGCAAATATCAAATCTTAAATGTGATATAAAAAAAAAAAAGGTTAATACATTTACAACCTTATAAGTTAAAACACAGGTCCATAACAGTAGCTAGAAGAAATAACATGGGCAAGTCCTCCCAATATTTATGGAATTTCATCTCCATGGTAGAAATAATTGTATCACAATCAACACAAGATTGTAGCATGAGATAGGTAAAGTTCCACATGTTACATATATCCATTGCAAACATGAGTAAGTTAGAATCTGCATATACACTAGCAAATGCTTGTTTGATAAAACCAAGAGACAGAAATAAAAACAATTGTCTGTCTAGTTTTTATCAAATATGGTACAATATACTAAGGTCATCTTGCATAATTTAAAATATAACAAACACAATGCACGTGAAAAAAGCTTCACATCAAAATTTGAGTGGAATTGGTTAATCAATTTTCGAACCACGAAGTAAATGAAATGACACCATTATAAGTTCTTAAAATGTCAATAATTTGTGCTTTTCTAATACCGTATAAATTTAAAGCATCATTACGTAGTGTAGCTCTACTAGTAGGTTTTATTTACATGTGAAGTCGTTTTCCGAGTAATTACAATATGCTCCCGTAATATGCTCTACATTCTCAAGTGTCTTCTTTTTCTTAAAGTGTTTTCAACATTTAGAAATTGTCATCAGGATCAATGGTTATCGTTTCAGTAGTACCGGTATTTTTCGAAATTGGAACATCGCAGGCCGAAGAAATATCGAAGATGGGAGATTGGAACTATAGAAAAATTGGTTAACACCATCATCGGAGTTCATGAATCTAGTGTAATCATAACGAATAGAAAATCTAGAAATAAAAACTACAACTAGCATAAATAATTGGTACAAAGAAAGCTGGAATTGAATAAATATTTGAAAACAAAGGATAAATTTTAAATTAATTGCAAAATTATACTATAAAAGATATGAGAGCAGTATATTAGCCAGATTCCAGAGAATTCTGAAATGTGATGAAATTGGTTTATCACCCATCCTGATCTGATGGCACTCATGAGATGCAATCTGTACGATTGCACAACTAGGTGAATTAGTCATCGGCTCATGAGTCAACTCGTGCAAGTTGACAAGCATCTTGCATTTGTTTTTCATAGTGGAGGTCCTTGAAATATTGGAAGAAAAGAAAGAGACATTAGAATTATGAAAGAGATCTGCAAGCAGACAAGAAGGGAAATAATATTAAGCCGATGCCAGAGACACTTGCTTTAGAAGGAAAAATAACGAGGTGCGTTTTTAGGCCGATGAGGGCATATAACTTTTTAGGTGACGTAGTTGTTTTTTAATACTACGCACAACACGAATAAATATGGGATGATTTTCGCTCCATTGATAGAAGTTAATCATTAAGGTAAGGCAATAATATTTGGTTGTGAGTTTTTAAGTGACAGGTCTATAGATCTGTTTGTTTGGTTACTCAATGAATGAATGGATGAAGGCCATGCCTAAGGGTGTTCCTCGTACGATCATCACGGACCAAGATCTTGCAATGACTAGATCAATTGCACAAGTTCTTTAGAATATGTTTTATAGTTAATATATATAACATATTCAATATTGAAAAGCTTAATACAATAATTTATTGGAACAACTACCATTTGATGAGAAGTATTATTTTAAACACAGAGGTAGTGAAGAGTTCTGTTGGAAAATTTCGTGTATAGAGTGACAAACAACGTCGGAAAATTCTTTAAATTACCTTTAAAATTCTGTAGAAATTTCGGCAGAATAACGATAGGAAATGGATTCCAAATAAATCCTCAAAAATGTGCAGTATAGCAGCAATAATATCAAAGTCGGGGCAAGTGTCGAACACTTTGTCCTTAAGTCGAATTTGCCCATCAACGGTGCCTACGGTTTATGGCAATCAACTCTCAAGATACAACAACTATCTTCTTGTGTGAGTAGCACCACAACACACAAGAAACGGCGAACCAGAAATTGGTTTACGAACTCCGGTATGCAAAGTGAAGAAAATCAGAATTTATGCAACAAGAATGCAAGAATTTAGTTGAGAAAGGAGAGAAAATAAATGCTATATGATTGCATATCATTGGTTTGTAGATTGGAACGTCACTAGGGTCCTATTTATAGATGTTGAAAGGTTGTGGATGAAGTAGTACGAGCCAAACACAACAGTCGGGCGTTTCCAGATTTTCGCTCTCTGTTCAATCGCTTGATTTTCAATGCTTTCCAATGCTTGATTTTCTATTCTTAACCAATATTTCTCATGTTTTAAACCAATTTCCAACAAGTTCAAACTAGTTGGATGAATATGCAAAAGTCAACTAAATTGGAAGATAAGGACAGACTTCACCAAATATATGAGATGCGTAATAAATGGGTTCCTGCATTTGTTAAGCATTTTTTGATGCATGAATATCAAATAGTCAAAGATCAAAAAGTTCTCATTCATTTCTTAAAAGGTACATTATACGCTTTAATAGAGCCCTTAGACACCTATTAGGAGTTGATGGCTTACCGAACACTATAATTACCTGTTGGTTCCTCAAAATTTGTATGGCCAATGTAGATACAAATGGCAAAGATTTACACCAGAAAAGTTTTTCAAACTTTTAAAGATGAAATATTTAAGAGTCTGGCCTACATCATAAATACCTTAGTTGAAGATGAGGCTAGTGTGATTTTATAGTGTGTTGATGAATCTTCATCATCAAAATGTCAAAAACTTGATTAAAATAAGTTTTTAAATATTGTACATTATAGTTGTCAACGATTTGAACGTGAAGGAATTCCATGTGGACATACGTTGGCATATTTCATAAACAAACAAATTTTACAATTGCAAACTCAATATATTCTTCAAAGGTGAACCAAAGAGTGCGAACGTTGGCCAAGTATGAGACAAGGATCATGGAGAATTGAGTGACATTCTGATGTAGTACACAATCACAATTTATAGTTTCTTACAACAATTGTGGTATGCATTTTCTAATTGTGTTTATCTTTTCTAGTTGTAATATGTTTTATTTTTTTATTCTTATTTCTTGTTTAGATTAGGATTTTAATTTATTTCCTTTAGAATTTAACTTTCTTATATTAATAGGATTGAAGAATCATTTTTTCTATAAATATAAAGACATTGTACATTTTTTCAATATATCAATTATTATTAAATAACATACAAACAAATTATTTTTCTATCATTCTTAGTTTATTACATAATTCTTATTACAGGAATTTCATGAACGCTTTTGCACCACATTCCTAACCAATAATTGATGTCACAACATTCAAGTTTCTCTCAAAAATTGTCAGTTGTTGATGACACATCTTTCATTGAGGAGGGAACTAATATCTTTAGGAATGGGTTGGAGGGTCTCCATAATAAAATAAAGGAGACTAATATCGTTAATAGTGTTGAGCGGGTATCCATTGGACAAAAAACCATCGAAGAGCAGATAATCATCAATAAACCACTACAAGAGCCAAGGTGATACGAACCCATGACAGATTAGATCAAACTCAAGAAGGCTAAGAATCAACGTTTGAAAACTCGACCTAATAAATTATTGAATCAAAAAACCAAGACAATCGCAAACAATATGTTGACCCCGTGATCACAAAACTTATGAACTTTACTTAAATTGATAAACACCACAAGAATTTATTTCTTGATAAGTTCAGAATTAATAGAATGAAGAACAAGAAGAAAACAATAAGCCTTGCAATAAATCTCTCAATAATTGTGTATTTTTACAATGAATGGAATGGGTTCTATTTGTATGGAACCCATAAAACCTTCTTAAAAACGGAATTAAATTCTAAAAATAACAAAAGATATCACATGATAGAGTTTTAGCTAAAATAGAAGATTGAGAGAAATTTGAAAAATCGCGTTCCAATTTTGAACTATGCGGCCGCATAGGTTTATTTCATACAGTCGCATAGGCCAGTAGTCTGTCCTCACTTTGGTCACGGTATGGTTGCATGTGACCGCATGCATGGATGTGCTATGCGGTCGCATAGCTTTGCCCTTCTGTTCACTCGCTTGTTGCTTGCACCAAGTTGATCCATCTTGTTCCATCTTCCAAACTCAACATGAAACTTGTTCATTTGCTTGTTGTGATCAATGTTTTGTCCACCATACCTTGAGCAAGCAATCACATAGCTTCCTTGACCCGCTTCGCTCTCGACCTAGTGATAAGCCCTTCATCAACGATCAATGGATCATTGCTCGTACTTGCCCTCGTATCATGGATTACACCATAAGGGGTGGAAAAAAATTATTAAAAATATCGAAAGAAAAAACAGGTGAACAAATAGAAGATTTGTCATATATGTGGACTAGGTGGTCAACGCACGATAAGCAAAATTATATAACATTACTTGAAAGGTATTTTTTATTCATTGTTAATATTGATGTCATTATTTTTCAATTTCAAATATTTTTTTATTGCTTCCTCAGTCTGCAGATATTTCATGCTAATTCTCAGTGTGCAAGGCCAGACATTTTGGAAGGAAACCAATTTAGAGATACGCCATTATTGACAATATAAACATTGGGGAAAGATGTGATGAATTGTAATGAGAGAGTTCTAGAATAGAGAGGGGAAGAGTTTGCGGGAAATTTAGTTTCATTCAACTGAACTAATGAAAAAACCTATTTTAATTCTTGTTTGGAAACTAATTTTTAAAAAAACCTTCTAATTTCGAAAGTGTCTTTAGAAAAAATCATAGTAGACAAACTTTCTCTAAAAACTCTTTTAGTTAGAAAAAATACTTTTATAAAATTAGTCAAACGGATCCAAAAGTAGCTTTAGAGTACCAGGGAGATTATCCGCGTTGGGGGTGTGGTATGGTGGGGAAGAAGACTACGAATTTTTTTTGGTTATTTTTGTTTG
>CAIGRT010106363.1:0-21252 GCA_903798405.1 Fraxinus platypoda | reverse complement strand
CATAAACTTGAAAATGTTGTCAAAAACCCATAGCTTGGAATCTCATACTTAGTTTACGCATGAACTTGAAAATGTTGAATGATTTGTTACCCATGTCGCTATCGGCGTTGAGGTTGCCGGACTGGAAGTTAATATTTTCGGTATCCTCAACTGCTTCATCGTAAAAGCCCAGAGCGCAAGGTGGAAATAACGTCATTGGGTTCGGGTTCAATCTCACTTCGACGCCGTCGTCGAAGTTGCCGGCATCATCGATTCGGTTTTGCCATGATTTCATTTTCCCTGTCCAAGGGTTCTGGGTTCTTCACTTCTTCTGCGCGTTGGATTTTGGTACTAAAGTGAAATGGGGAAAGAAAGGCTTCTTTTGTAAGTTTTTTATCCTTTTTCCTGTTTTATTATTTTTTTATTTTCAACCTGCCGAGATTTTGACTTCTCAAACCCATTCGCCACGCCAGCTGGCTGTAGAAAATTCTGTAGGTAATTTTGTACATGTAGACTTATCCTTTTAATTTTGAGAGTGAGTTTGACTCTCCAAATTTAGAGAGTCAAACTCACTCTTTATAATTAAATGCATTTAAAATGTTTCAATTTTCAAAGTAAGAAAACAATAAAATAATTTAAAGAAAATCTAATTAAAATGAAAGATAAACAAAAATAATAAATATTTGTTAGGAGTAGTAAAATTAAATCTTAAATATAAAGAGCTTGTTGGAGTACTTCAAAATTTTAAATCTCTAAATTTATAGATACTCTCCGAATGATAGAATATGATCTTTAAAAATAGAGAGTCTATTGAAGATGTTCTAACTATGTAGTGCAATACTGACACATACCATTATTTTAATGGTAATTATATAACCATAACAAATTTTACTTATTACACCATATTATAATCATACCTAAATAAAAACATATTTTCAATAAATACATCACAATAAATTTACAATTGTATCCTAACACAATGAAAACAAACTAATATATATATATTATTGTGGTGTACTTCCTATCCCAAAATTGCTCCCTCTTTCCGTGATCTTTTTCCACCTATTCTTTCTCATCAACTTTACTCATTGACTCAATAATCTTTTTTTTAGTAGATGTAGAGGCGGCTTTGAGGGTGCCCGAACTAAGCGACCGAACAAGATCTCAGTATTGCAGGGGCACCAAATTTTATTTTTTACATGTGTATATATATGTATAATTATATATTTAAAATGTTTTATTAATTTTAAAAATTAAAATTTTTGTTATCATGTTAAGTTAAGAGGCATAATATTTATGAAAATAGAGTAAAAAAAAGCTATTACATTAATATTTTTTAAATTTAACATATTATTGAAAAAAAATATTTTTCTAATTTTAAACTATCCTGCTTTTGAAAAAAAAATTATTTTAATCTATCAATTTCATTAGCTCAATCCCAAATGCTAAATTAGCTTCATTAACCAATTACTACCTCAACAAGACAAGATACAACCCAAGATCCAAAAGGTTTAAAGTGAAGAGTGAAAAGCAACCCCAGTTCATTCTTCGTCATTTCCGTCTCTCATCCTTTAACCTACGACGAACAGTCAAATATAAAAGAGAAAAAACTCTACCGTCAATCTTTGTTGCTTGCTCTGCAATAGTACAATCTACATCGTAATATCATCATTTTATTGATGCCAGCTGTCCAATTGTTAATTGCTATTTTGTGGTTTTTTGGTTTTAGAAATGTAAGTTTTTGTTCGGCGATAACGGATAAGCGATTACATTCAATTTTTTCCCTTTGAGTTTTGCCTTTTTGATGAGTCACGTGTGATTAGTGATAAGACAAATAGACAGTTATGACTCTTATTTAACATTATTATATTTCTTAATCCTAAGTCTTCTACATTTCGTTTGATTGGTACACTACAACATATTAAGTCATTTATAACTTGCGAAAAATGTTATCTATCATGTTCTGTAACATTTTTCGAAATGATATCGTATGTGGTGTTATTAAAAGTCATATCTCTATTATAACGTTTTATGAATGCTATTATAAAATGCTATAAAAAAAACTTTTACATAACATTTTATTATCGTAATGGTTTGAGTATTTATGACATTTTTTTGTGCAATCTTTTTAATTTGATTGCATTTTTTGTAATAATTTTGACTTTAATAACATTCTTTAATAGTGATGATTACATTTTCAATAGCATTCTTTTTCCATCATAATTTTTTAATATTTATAGCATTTATTGAATATAATGTATTATTTTCAATAGCATTTTTTTTATTATAATGTATACATATTACATAGCATTCTTAATTCCTTAATTATCAAATGTAAATTTTCAATATCATTATGTTTTGGAATAAAAATATGAACAACAATAACCAAGCCAATAATAAATTCCAAACAATCATCAATATTATTCTGTAGAAATTTACAAATGTGGCTGGTCAATAGAGAAATCTAATTATGTTATGTCTCACACCAAATACTAATAGCAATATATGCTTGAAAATGCAATAAACAAAATTAAATTAGAATCATATCATTCTAGTTCTTCGAAATAAAATTTCTTGAACTCTTGCAATTTATTTGGAGAACACATCCATCAAACCAATGATGCTTTTAAATTTGAAAATTAATAAAGTGATATGACTTATTAAAATTTAAAATAATGTAAAGTAAAAAAATTCAAAACTCTAATTAGTGACCGAAGATATTAGGGTATAAAATTTGACCTTATTGTCTATATTATTTACTCGATTACAACTTTGTCAAATAGCCATGCAACTGTGGTACCAACACATTTTTCAATACAAGTCATATCAGAAGTAGGCCTCCACAAGAATGCATCAGGTTTTATAGCTACATCAGCCCAAACTCTCACAGCATTATGTCCTAGAGGAGTGTGATGAACCAATATTTTTGGATCATTTGAAGACCAACGTTCTTTTGCCACCTCTTCTCATGTTCCAGTCTAATCCAGTAGCTTGCACTTATTGTTGAGTGTATTAGTGTTTACACTCTTCAACAACACAAATTCAGGAGCCAGGTTATAGGCAACTTTAAAAATAAATACATATTATCAATGAAAATGAATGATAAATTTTACCAATGAAGACGGTACTTGAATATTAGATAATTCGTCACTTTGTTTTTTCCTGAAACTACAAAGATAAAAAATTTCAAAAACTAATTACTAAATCATGTGAAGTAAAAGTGTATATGAATTATATTTCACTTGAAGGAACTTACTAACCTATTTTTTCAACAAGTCATTAATTGTCCTCTCCATATCTACCACTTGAACCTTTAGATGATTTTGTTCTTCCTTTAAATGAGCTATATTAGACTCCCTTTGAGTTAATTTGGAGTACTTTGTGTAGAAAACTCCACCTCCAATCCCTCGTAATTGTCCACTATTCTCTGGACCAAGTATTTTTGAAAGAACATCTTCTTTTATGTTAGTGTTAGAGTCATGCTAACTCACATCTTTCAATTTTTCCTAAAAGACAATATATATAAGTGTATATATGCATGCACACACACATATAGAACTAAAAAAAAAAATTATTTATACTTACAAGTGTCTCTTCAACAAATTTGCATACAGGTTCACCATTCTTTTTTATATATGTTGCTGTCCAAACCTCCTTTCGACCTATAGAAGATGGATTGTTGCTCTTCTTTTGCTAATAGAATGAAGAATAATATAATAAGAATCTAGAGTAAATGATTCACTTAGTCAAATTAAAGGAGGCTTGTGGAATATTACCACATCTTCACACAATCTAGCAAATCCTTTGCGACTACATGTGTGTGGGATTTGTTTTTCTCGAATTCCTCTAAACCTTTTGCTTTTAGCCTAACAATTAGATTTCCAAACTTCTATAAGGTCAGCAATAATTAATCATAGCTTAGTATAGATTTGATCTAAGAAAAGGAAAAATGAAGAATTTACCATAAATTTTGTACTTGTATTTTCCTTCACAAATTTCTTCCATTGTTGGGGTTTAAGTATATTATCGGGTTTGAGTTTCATTCTTTCAGCTTCATTTGGTGCTTCTCTAATCTTTTTCACAAGTCGAGACTTTATACTCCAGAGTCCACCAATTTCTTAAAAAATGTAATCTTTTTACCATTCTTCATCAACTTTGAACATTTGCTACAAGTTATAAATTTTCAATTTAATGTAATATCAAATATATATTACGTTGTATTACATAACCACGAATTATTTTGAATGATGTGCCTGAATATCTTTCCGCATAACAAGTTTCATATCATCAATATCGCCAATCAACAAGAGTAAAAGGTACAATCTCCCTCACAAGGCGGCCTAGAAAGAAAGATAAAGTGATCGATAGCGATTGTCCCATTTCATTAAACTTTACTTCAATTGGAGCAATGACTTCGTTCAAATTTTTCATCTGGGTAGGGCCTCTCTTCTTTTTTTGGACTTGTTGAGTCTCTCCTTGAGATGGTATAACAGTTTGTTGTAATAGACTCGTATCTTCCACATGTGTTCTTTGATTTTCATTGCCACTCATGTCTACATCATTTTCTGGGGTGACCTCATTTTCAAGAGATTCCTTACTCATTCATGCTGCAGAAAGACCTAGTAGGAGCATCCAAAGAGTTAAAATGTTATTGAAATGTGTTGGCTACTTTAAGTTGTCCACTTGTAGTTTTTCGTATTTTTATCTTTTTACATGGAGCTTTTAAATCATCAACAACCTTCTTTCTGGTATTCACCATGATATCCAACCTATTTAAGAAAATATAAAAATCATGATTAACATTCTATGTCAGAAATTCGGAAAAATGACATGTAAAATGAATAAACAAAGCTCACCATTGCAGGGCAACAAAAAACTACAAGCAGAAATATAATATTTACAATGCTTCAATGCAGAACTAGAAAATACAAACAAAACTAACAAAACAATGATTTTATTTATAAACTAAAATTTTCAATCATCAAATTAAAGTGCCATCGCAATCCCCTCGTACATAGCTAACTTCCTCATCCACATCATCAATGTTCAGTGAAACACTATTTCCAACATCATCTTCCTCATTCTCATCATATATTTCTCTAATGAAATATTTAACACTGGGTAAATTATATTTAATCTCAACCATGTGATGCTAAAATAAAAGGATCTTTTAGAAAATTATTTTGACCTTCGGGTAAATTAACAAGTGTAAAGCAATCATCCACTTTAACACTGTTACCAACATTTGCCCAGTCACACTTAAAGAGTGGAATCTTCATTATGTGGTAATCTAATGAAATTATTTCTCTAATGACTCCATAAAATGCAACAACATCAAAAACTTGTGCATTAACCTTTGCACTAGCTCTACACATGGTTGTCGCTTCAATTGATACACCACTATTTTGTGTAGATTTCTCAACGCCTTTTATGTGGAAACCTTGCCCTTTGCTAATATATCCAGTGTAGGAGACTGCTTGCATTTTAGGACCATATGCCAGCCATTTTAGAACATCTGACTCATTACTATGGTGGAACCTACTTCAATCTGCAAAATAGTTAGACATGTATCAGTGATATTTATATGCAAAATATATATTCTTATAATGAGAAGATAAGAAATTATCAAGATTATGTACAGCCTTCTACTTTAACCAAACTGAAAATTTCGTAATGTGCATTTTCCGAAGAAGGCTTTCATTTTTTCCAAGGCTTCTACTGTTTCGCTTCAACTCCTCTTTATGCATTCTAATAATAAATCAAGTTATCTGAGATTACAAATTAATATATATTTTCTATACTTATTAATAGAAAAAGTGAATGACTTACTTCAAATAAAGTTCCACAAAAGATGTATTGAAGAACACGGAACGATGTGCTAATGTAATAAAATTTGGAGCAGAAATGGGATGTCCCTCAGTAATTTCATCGCTAACGTATTCTTGATTGTGCCCCTCACGATGATCAATTTCTCTTACTTGTTTCATAAACTTGGTACAAAATTCATGCACTCATCTGCAAGATAACTTTCAGCCATGCAACATTCGGGTCGTGCACGATTTCTCACATGTCCTTTGGATATCTTCATATGTCTAGAATTAAACAAAGTAAACAAATTAGTATTAAGAATGAAATTATGTGCAAAAATTTATCCAAGTAAGCGTGAATTTCTCACCCCTCAAAAGGATACATCCAACGATAATAAACTGGACTGCATAATTGTACTTCTCTTCCCAAATGTACCACCAAATGTATCATGACATCAAAAAATGCAGGAGGAAAGAATATTTCAAGACTGCATAAGGTTTCGACTACTTCATTTTCTAGTATTGTTATTTTCTCCCTGTCAACAACACGTTGGCGTAATCTATTGAAGAACGTACATAGTCTAAAAATTGCATTTCCTGGTCCTTTTGGAAGTAATCCTCTTACGCTACAGCCAAAAGTTGTTGCATGAGGACATGAAAATCATGTGACTTGAGGCCAATAAGTTTGCATTCTTCTATTGATATACAATTGGCTATATTTGATCTATACAGGTAATTTCAAGTTTAACAACCTCTTACAAAATGTCAGTTTCTCTTACCTCGATAACGTATGTGGAGCAGGAGGAAGGTATGTTCTATTACCTCGGTCCTCCGGATGTAACTCCTTCCTAATTCTCATGTCTTGTAAATTCTTACAAGCATTTTCTCCATTTTTTTGTTTTACCATTTATGTCTAACAATGTACCAAGGATCCTTTCACATACATTTTTCTCAATGTACATTACATCTAAATTATGACGTAACGGTAGCACCTAATAATGTAACAAAGCAAAAAAAAATTTGTTAGTTTCATACAGAAAGTATATTCAAATAATTGAAAGAAATTGAATAAGAGTTGGAAAATGCCAAAATCTTACCTCCCAATATGGTAAGTTAAAAAAGATTGATCTCTTTTTCCATGTTAGCATGCTCCCATCATCTATTTTTCTTTTTCGTTTCTGGATTTCCCAAATTATTGACATAATCTTTAAGATAGACATGAAGAAAAGGGAAGCAAACCTAAAATTATGTCATGTAGCAACATTCTAGTTACTCTTAAAGATTATGTCAATAATTATGGGAATAATTTTGGGAAACAACAGTTGCGTGGCCATTTGACAAAGTTGTAATTGAGTAAATAGCATAGACAATAAGGTAAAATTTTATACTCTAATATCTACTGTCAGTCTGTCACTAATTAGAATTTTGAATTTTTTTTTTACTTTACATTATTTTAAAATCTAATTAGTTGTATCACTTTATTAATTTTCAAATTTAAATACATCATTGATTTGATGGATGTGTTCTCCAAACAAGTTGCAAGAGTTCAAGAAATTTTCTTTTGAAGAACTAGAATGATATGATTCTAATTTAATTTTGTTTATTGCATTTTCAAGCATATATTGGTATTAGTATTTGGTGCTTAAGGGTTTGTTTATGGAATTATTCTAGAAAAAGGAAAGCCAGTGAGTGGGGCATCCAACAATTTGAGAGAGTGGTGGAAGGATAAGGTGAGATGATTGTAATGGATCGTCTACCACAACAAAATACCAAGCACACAATTCGATCCCGAGAATGACTGAAACATGTAATCCAGTTGATCCTACCCCTCAAACTCTGCAAGTGCTCCAAGATACTACCCTCGTTCCACTGTTGTCATCTCTGATGCAGCATTGCGATCATCTTTAGAGATGGTTTCATTTAGAGAAAGGAGTTTCACTTCCATGGTGGCCCACTGGGAACGATAAATAGTGGCATCAATTGGATATTTTGCTATATGAATCTTCAAATTTGTATATTTAAATAGGAGTAATATATCTTTTATCGGTTACCAATGATGGTGATAGAGTGAATAAATATATCAATAATTAATAGATAGCGTATTTATATCATTTTATTCACAGTTACTTAGGTAAATAATAAAATTGTGGTGTGCCATTAACTGTTGTGGTGGTAATATAACCACCTTTGTTTTAATCTCAATTATATATAAAAAAAATACTATTTGGGTTGCAAGCATTTCAAATCTAAAGGCCCTTTTGTTTGTATTTCAGTTTCAATTTTGAGTTCATTTTTAATTCTCTATTTTAGGGGGTCCATTTTAAGATGGTTAAAAACGCGTTTAGTTTGTCATTTTAAAAAAATTATTTCTTGAAACGAAAAAAAAAAGGAAAAAAGACGTTTAGTTTGAAATTTTGAAAAAATTGTTTTATAACATTTTATTCAATAAAATTTGATTATTCAATAAAATAGAACTATTTTATATTGTTATATTATTAAGTAATATATACATTTTAAATTTTTTGAATTTTACAATATATTTTTTCTCTACAAAAGTAAAATAAAAATAAATAATAAATTGAGTTCGAAATATATAAAATAAAATAAAAGTTTAAGAGGAAATGAACATTAACAAGGTTCAAGGACAAACAATATCTACTGTTGAAATATATATTCTTGAAATATACACATTCTCGCAAAGTTTCAATACAAACAATAAAAGTCTTGATAAAAGCAAAAAATAAAAAGAAGAAAAGATGTGAGACATTGACAAAAAATATTGTTTACAAAGAAGAGTTATTGTAATCAAAATATTACATTCCAGTTTATTCAACATTTTCACATTATATACATAATTTTATAAAAAAAAATTATTCATATATATTCTTTTCAACAATTTTAATTTTCTTTAACAATATCAATTACCTCTACTACTTTAAAAAATTGTATCGGTACTTTAAAAATATTACGTATAAATTTGTTTTATACGTAAGACGTGTAACGCACATGTTTACTACTAGTCAACAGAAGCGTAGGCATTATGAAATTTTAAATGCAATCTTTGTGGATAATTATTGAGTTCAATAACAACTAGAAAAATAACCATTGCTAATTAAATAATAAAATAGAGTATTTAAAATTATTCTTGGACAACTATAATGAAAAGTTGAAAACCAACTTGTTACATTTTAAATGTTGAGAACCAATTTGCTTTTAGCACGATAAATTTGGGATTGACCACTATTACCTAGACGGTTGATAAGCACCACCGATGCTAGAAAGTGTTATTCTCCCCATCAACAAAAGTATAGCCCTATCTTGTTTTTGGGATATTTTCCTTTAAGCAATCTACAAAATAGTAGCTGTTATAGTATAGCAATCTACAATATTTAAAAGGTAGTCGTTGTAAAAGATAAGAGTAATGTTATTCATCTCCACTGGGGATGAAAACACAGTCTACGTGGCATTAATGTGACATTAAATGATAGCTGAAATTAAATAAGTCATTTAATTTCACCTTTCATTTAACCTATCATTTAAAGCCACATATACTGTGTTTTCATCCCCACTGGGGATGAATAACATTACTCAAAAGATAAAGATGACATTAGCGATCACAGATTACTAAAAGAATTCATCATTGTATGATTAACTTTTAAGCATCTATCATTTTTGTAACATTATAGAAAGATTAATTTTGTATGGTCAAGTAGAATTTCTTTTTGACTTGAGTACAAAATGACCTAATTATCTAAAAGACGCAAGAAAATAAATTTAGATTTTCACAAGCATTTATTTGCCTCACAACATTTAAAATGACTTAAAAATAGTATTTGAAGGATGGGTTATAACCTACTTGTTTACTTGCATTACATTTGTCTTTTATAAAAGATAACCGCTTGTGCGTTATCGAGCCAGAAAAATTTAGTTAGTTAATCATACCTCTTATCTCACGATATAGATGTAATTTAAATCATTTTCTCAGCATTTACATTTTGGGCTAGCCGCTCGTGTATGTACTTGAAGTTTAGGCATTATGAATAAGATGGTTTACAATTGACACGACAATTCAGAGCTAAAGCCCCTTTCTTAAGGTAGTTGCTTTGAGATGAGCCCACAATGCCAATGATGAAGGAACTCTATGTCTTTGTGGATAATTATTGAGTTCTACAACAACTAAAAAACTAATCATTGTCACTTAAATAGTAAAAGAGTAAATTTAAAATTATTCTTGGAAAACTAATATGAAATGTTGAAAATTAACTTGTTACACTTATACATGATGAACTAATAAGTTGGGTGGCCCACTACTACATAGAGGGGGTGCTAAGCAGATGAACTAATATTAGAATAATTTTCAATATAATTTTCTATTTTATTTTATTTTATTGCCTTTAATTTGACTTAAGTCACAGCGTGACTCGAAATTTTTGTATTGACTTAAGTAGAGTAACATTAGCAATACATTATATTGCTTCGTCTAATGATATTTCAAATCTTTCTCCATGAATAACGTCGTTTATCCCTAGCTGGTCAATCAACTAAGGCGATCAATAGGGGCCCAATTACTTAATCGAAATTCGGGATTTTAATATAGCTTGATAGATCGTGTGAAGTACTTTCAAGAAAAGTAATATAAAAGCAGATTGCCTAGTTCTATATACCATAAATCATAGGCTTATTGGTACAAAACGTTCCTACGTTTGGCCTTTAGTGTTCAAAACGTCCTTACGTTTCAATTTTTTGCATTTCACCCTTATTTTCACGTTTCATTGTGGAGAATGTCATTTTCATCAATTTTTATCTAATTTCTTAATTAAAAAATGTAAAATAGCAAATATACCATCTTATTTAAATAAGACAGAATAAAAAAAAAATAAAGAATTAATTGCAACCATACTCCCAAACCTTTTTAAAAATGTGCAAATGAATCCCCAATAAATTATTAAAAAATTCAAAAAAACAAAAAAAAAAAGGCTCTCACCCTTTCTTCTTCCCCACAAATCCACTAAAGATCCTAAAACCAACCGTCCTTCATTTCCTCAATAAACTCCACAAAAATATCCACCAACAATTTCAAAACCAATCAGCTCAATTTCACTTCAAAATCATCTAAATCTTTTAAAGGCTTGTGATTAGAGCTCAATCCTGAGGATGAACAGTAGCATTAGGACTTGTATTTTCAGATATGGCTACATGGAATTGGTCACCATGGTGAGGCGACCCGATCGATGGTGGTGCGCGACCATGAAAGTCAACAGAGGTACGGGTTTTGGTTGCTAAATTGTGCGCAACCATGATGTGTTTTGTTTATTGATTTTAGCCTCAATAGTTGTTGTTTGGATTGGAGATTGGTTGAATATTGTAGGTGACATGAAACCGCCGACGTGAGGGTTGATTTTAGGTGGCAAAGGTGGCGGCAAGGTGGTGGTTGGATACTTGAAGGGCGGTGGCTCCATAGAGGGCAAAAATCGCCATTAGGCTGGAGAGAATTGGTGAAGGAAGGGAATGAATTTTTTGGTTTAGAAAGGAAAATAAAGTTCTAAAAGTTTAAGATTGTGGATGATACATATAAAAAATTTGGTTATAATTTGCAAAAAAATTAATTTTGTTTTCTTTTTTGTTGTCTTATTTAAATAGGGTGATATATTTGTCATTTTACATTTTTTAATTGAGAAATTTGATAAAAATTGATGAAAACGACGTTCTCCACAATAAAATATGAAAATATGGATGAAAATATAAAAAAAATTAAAATGTAAAGACGTTTTGTACACAAAAAATCAAAGGTAGAGACGTTTTGTCCCAATAACTTCTCAATCATTCAATGAATGCATAATTTTACGGTGGAGCTCAACATGAATGCAAGTGATTCGCTGCACCTAACCCCTTTATTAGCATACATTTTCATGTGTTTTCTAGACCAATGTTTCATTTGGTGGCCCATATTTCTGGAACACAAAAAATTTCAGTCACATGCACCCGAGTTTAAAGGGCAAAACGGGAATTGGATTTGGATTTGGACAGCCAATGAAGTTTTTCTTTCTTTTTGGAATTATTTATACTAAAAAAATGACACAAGCCTTACATGGACACTGACATCATTGCATGTATCAACAAATGTCCTAGATCATCTAGAAGATATCCCACCCCACGCCACCCCACCCCACCCCACGTCTACATACACTCCAAACTGATACAATTGCATACAAGAATCATAATCAAAACCACTATATATATCCTCCATGTTTATCAAACCATTCAACGAAAAAGTTTCCTCCATAATTATTTAATCTTGAGCACAAACCTTGAATAATTTCTCATTCATGGAGCCTCATATTATCATTTTCCCAACTCCAGGAATGGGGCACCTCATTCCACTAGTCGGATTTGCCAAGATACTTATTCAAAAACACAATTTCATGGTAACTTTTGTCATCCCAACAGATGGGCCTCTCTCAAATGCACAAAAATCATTTCTTGAAAAACTCCCACCTCGTATAGACTATGTTGTTCTTCCCCCTGTCAATTTTGATGATTTGCCTGAGGATGTAAAGATTGAAACCCGTATTGCTCTCACTGTTACACGTTCCCTTTCATCCCTTCGTGATGCTGTTAAATCATTGGTTTCGACTAAAAGGTTTGCGGCTTTTGTGGTTGATTTGTTTGGGACTGATGCATTTGATGTTGCCAATGAATTCAAGATTTCTCCATATATTTTCTATCCCACTACGGCCATGTGTTTGTCACTTTTCTTAAACTTGTCGAAGATTGATGAATCTGTGTCGTGTGAGTACAGAGACATGTCTAAGAAGCTTCAGATCCCGGGGTGCATGCCGATTCATGGGTCGGATCTTTTGGAGCCGATTCAGGACAGGAAAAATGATGCATACAAATGGGTTCTTCATCATTCAAAGAGATATAGAATGGCTGAAGGGATTATTTTGAACAGTTTCAAGGACTTGGAGCCTGGTGCCATTGAGTATTTGCAAGAACAAGAAACTGGTAAGCCACCTGTTTATTGCATAGGACCATTAATTCAAATGGGCTCAAAATCTGAAAACAATGAAGAATGTGTGTCTTCAAAATGGCTAGATGAACAGCCAAGTAGCTCAGTTTTGTATATATCTTTTGGGAGTGGCGGGACCCTGCCTCATGAACAGATAATTGAAATTGCATTGGGATTAGAAATGAGCGAGCAAAGGTTTTTGTGGGTTCTCAGAAGTCCAAATGATCAAACTGCCAATGCTACATATTTCAGTATCCAAAATTCAGGTGACCCTTTGGCTTATTTGCCACAAGGGTTCTTGGATAGGACCAAGGGGCGTGGGCTAGTGGTGCCTTTGTGGGCACCACAGGCACAAATTCTTAGCCACGGGTCAACCGGTGGATTTTTGTCACACTGCGGTTGGAACTCGACCCTCGAGAGCATTGTCAATGGTGTACCGTTGATTGCTTGGCCACTCTATGCTGAACAGAGAATGAACGCGGTAATGTTAACTGAGGATGTAAAAGTAGCCTTAAGGCCAAAATCCAATGAAAAAGGACTAGTGACAAGACTTGAAATAGCAAAAGTCGTGAAGGGTTTGATGGAAGGAGAAGAAGGAAAAGGCATTCGGAGTCGAATGAGAGACCTCAAGGATGCAGCTGCAAAAGTTCTTAGCGATGATGGATCTTCCACAAAAACACTAGAGGAATTGGCTACCAAGTGGAAAAGTAACACTTTTACATAACCAAATTAGTGTTCAATAATTGAATTATGCTTGTTTGTAATTGCGTTGGTTTTGAATTACTTGTTTGTATTATATATGGTTTGCTAATAATGGATTAGAATTTTGTTATTATACGGCCATTTTTTTTCTTCAAGGCTCCTTTTTTCAAAACAACTACACACAATATTAAATTAGCCCTGTTTGATATTGATTAAAATCAGATTTTAATCTGAGTGAAAGTCAAATAATCAATATTAACCACATATTTCATTGGTCCCACAATTTTTCAACCACGCATTCTATCAACTGTTATCAAAATTTACTAAAAATATAATTTTAATCTCCACCAAATAAGGAAAAATTGATCAACTATTATTATGACAAGTTAGGTGAGATGGGCACATCAAAAAAATGGAACACACAATCAAACAAGAGAGGAGAAAATGTAGTCAGATCACACAATAAAGTGGTGAGCACTGAATGAAGGAATATGGAGTGGGTGGTTGGCAAATTTGACATTTCTATTCTAAAACAAATGATATATTAACAAAGGAATGGTTCTCGTATTTAATCTAAAGCATTGTTTGTTTGTTTGTGTAGATAGTCACTTTAATAATGCTTGGTTTTATGAGTCCGTTTTGGAATTTAATTTGAAAAAAAGGCTAATTTTGAAATGGATTAAATACGTGCCAAATAAAAATCACGATGTTCACTTATCTATTTAAGGTATCGTGTCCCTCTCGGAGACTCGTGAGAAAGAAAGAATTAGTCTTAAGTAATTTAATTCAGTTACACGATGATATTTTTAAAATTGATATTTTGTTCAAAGTGGACGGAAGATTATAATACCCACCGATGGTGTTGCATTGTCACATCAAATATTAGAGATAAAGTATAAAAAAACCAACTGACGTCACATTTGCCGTGGGCATCAGCTCTAATGATATTTTAAATAATAACTTACTCTGGTTAGTGATTTCAATTTGAAATGTGCTTCTTTGGGGTTGGTTTCCTAATTAAAAGGAAAATAGGAAGAAAATGCCAACAAGTGGAAATTTTGACTATACTAAATTTTGCAAAATTGATATAAAATTAATATTAATATATAATGAAGAATAAAATTTTAAATTTTTTAACGAGTATCGTGAATCAATTATTGATTAATTTGAATATGTTATCTTTTAATAGCTAATTTCTAAATATTTTTCAACTCTACGTGAGCTTGTGATTTTCTATGGATATCCACACTTTATATCATCGAAATTCAAATCTTTTGACAAAAATTATTGGGATTATCATTAATAAATGCTAATGTTTTGTCTTTGTTTGCATATTACCATTTGGATTCTTTCTTACTTTTGTCGGATAGAAATGTGTGACAGATTATAAAAGATTCTCATATAATCAATGACATTATTTTACAATTAGTCACATTGAAAATAATTACAATGGACCATAGAAAGTATTACAAAATTGAGGTTTTAAAAAATTATAATCGTTGAACTTTATTTCGTCATAATTAAGTAATTTATTTTGTACTTTTATTTCAATTGAGCTCATATTTAATGACCATTATAAAAAGGATCATGCTATGTGTACATAATCATGTATACACGGCCTTACACACCCCTCACATGGAGGGGGGCCCACACATAATAAAATATTTGTGGGCCCCCCTCCATGTGAGGGGGGTGTAAGGCCGTGTGTATACCATGAGGTGTACACATAGCATTATTCTTATAAAAAGAAATTGGAAAAAAAAATAATGTTTTGAATAATAATATTTTGAAGAATATGTGATTAAAAAGTAGAAAATTGATTTGAGTTTACGTGCAGAATATTTTATTGTATTAACGTTTGATTGAAAATGAGTATTAAAAAAAAAAAAATTTAAAGAGAGTCAAATGAGGGCTAAGTCTTTCTTTCAACTTAATTATATGTATATTTGGTATTGTAATTGAACATTTCAATAAATGATATTTTATTTTATTTTATTTTTTCCTTTTTTAATTCTTATGGTATAGCATTAATCATGAAATTTCAACCAGAAACGTTGAGAGGTCTATTAATAGAGTCACGCTCACCAAATCCTGACGTCACATTGTTTTTGACAAGTTTAAACGTCGTACTCGTAGAATGCATAGGGTGGTACATACACGCACGCCCGTGTCAATTATTTATCCAATAATTTGCCTCTTATGTTTGACTACTTTTAAATATTTTCTTTTAATTGAGAAAAGTCAAAAAATTATAATATATTAAATATCACATAAAATTATTTTTTGGACGATTTTAACCCTACTATAATTCAATTATTTCAATAATACATTACTTTTCATTTTTTCATATGTATTTAATTTATTTAACAATTTAGTTACTATCAATGTAAATGTACATTTGACATATTCATTTTACGTGTGTGCTTTCGTTAATGCATGAATTTCCTATTATTAATTCTAATTAATTAACATTCACACTCATTTAATTAATATTTACATTTATTTATGAATTTCGGTGTTATTAATTCTAATTATAATTTAATTAAAATTTCTCATTCAAAAATACATTTCATTATTCACGTACATATATGTTAATTAACGTTCAATTTTATTTAATTGAAAATTAAATAAATGATTTAACATTCATTGTCACGTATATATTCGCTTGTATTAATTCTAAATTAATTATTATTCACGTATATTCAAATATTACTTTTACATCATTTATAAATTATTTCATAATATTAGTGTCACATTTTAGCACATATTTCCTCTTCGAAAGGTTTTTGGTTCAATTTTAATTATCAAATAAATAAATTCTACTTAACACGTTAACGTTTAAGATACGGTTCAAGTATAAATTGTATGTACAATATATATCATTATCAATTTGATAACTTGTAAAAATTATTTAACAAATTAATTTCTTGAATGAATATATATATATATATATATATATATATATGGATGTCAACGTCGAAACTAAAAATTCAAGTTCAGATTAATTATATGATTGGTTAAAACCTTAACAATGAAACGTGCTGTCCTCAACCGTGGCGGCCGTCTATTAGAGTTTTTGACTAAATTTAAATGTAAATTAAACTATGTATTTAATTACTTTATTTAAAAAAAAAACTTTAAAAAAAACTTATTTTTACTTTACTGCGAATAGAAATATTGAATACTTGAATAGTAAAACAAAATAAGTATCATTTTTCTTGTGTTGTACACTTAAAGCAAGGATGAATAGTTAATCAATCTCGTGACGAGGCATCGGTGGTTACTATAAGGTTAGCTTATCTTGAATATTGTCCTAACGCTATGAGAACTAACGCCAACATTGATAAATTATATATTAATGATAGATTATTGCTAAAAGAAACTTAAAAAAAGAATAAAATTTTGTTGGGAGAGACGCAAACAAATAAACAAACTGCGGAATAATTCTTCTCCCAAAATAAAATAAATAAAACATCTTTCCTGACAATTCTTTCTATATGCTGAAAATATTCCAAAAAATATTCCCAAAAAAAAAAAACATCAATCACATCAAACCATAAGAATACAATTAATTATTTTTTGTGGAAAAACTTTCTCGATGTGATGAACAAAAATCACGAGACCAGTCCAATCAAAACCTTCACTATCAATAAAATAATAGGTACACAGTATTCTCTAATCACAATTAGAGGCTACAACATATATTTCTTCCAGATAACAAAGATATTGGCAAAACAATATGAAATAAGAAAAATATACCAACAAATCTGATTATTGTTCACGCACATTAACCAATGTTACCAAACTCAAAATCCAATCTCAACCATTCAGATTGTAGTTCTGTGTCTTGTGAATATCTCCTCCAAATTTCAATTCGGCCGGACCACGAATGACTCGGGATCGGAGCTTTGATGAAATCTAGCACGGAGAAAAATAAAATGTTTTCCTTTCTTTTCAAAAACGGATTGGATTCATATTTTCTCCAACCTTCTTGTATTTATATTCATCATTGGTACCTGGGTTTGAGTTATAATATAAAATCTCAAATATGAGCTTTCCTCCTCATAAGAGAAATAACCCAACAAATTAACAAGCATATTTGTGAGAGAAGAAATTCGATTTTGAAAATTCAGTGAAAAACATAAATGACATAGCTTGAAAAATGCACAACTCACCAAAGCAATTGCAAATATTGAAATTTAGAAAAGCAATGCTTTATTGATGTCATTTCCAAAGCCAAGAAATAAAAAAATAAAAATTGTATGTGATATTAAAAAGTTGAGATATTGTGGAACAATGATTCAAGTGGAAGTGCATACCTTTTATCCCATATAGTCCATTGAGATATGATTACTTGAGTTGTTGGGATCAAAATTTGTCAATTATTATTAGTCCTTTTTTATATGTACTTTTTATATCTTATTTTCAACAATCCACTCATATATCTTTTCATTTGAGTTCTTTTCCCAATACAAAAAGTAGAACTAATTAATTAAGTTTTTTTTTAAAAATAAGTTGATAAGTTTATAAGAAAAATAGACTATCTTCGTTACTCTTGTCTAATCATACATAGGCTATCGTGCCGTGCATAGTATTGAGTTATGTGACAACATATATGAATCCCTTCTACATCTTTTTATTATTTATGGAATGCCCCTTCACTATTTAATAAAAACGGATCGAAATACTCTTGTTTTTATCATAATTAAAAAGAGGTCGGCAAGTTTAAAGGATAATCAAGATTTTTACTTTTTTTTTAGTGTTATCTAAACTTATCCAATTTTATGTGCAAAAGTAAAAGGAAATCAATATGCTTGATGGACTTGTTTTGATCTTTTCAAAGAACAGTTGATGTACCTAAAGTCAAGGCCTCGCAAGCTACTTTCCTCCTTATCTAGAAGCAATCTTTTAGGCTGTCAGGAAAAATTGAAAAATTAAAAACGATTGAATCGTGCTATATGTACAATATTGATTGACGACATCTTATTTGACATTATTATATTCATTCATTTTAAAAAACTGTTTTCTACGTCGCATGCTGGAATTTTGACAACACTTGATTGTTAAACATTGTTGTCAATCAATGTTGTATACTTAAATATATTCAAAATTATTCGGAAAGAACTATAAAGTAAAATCATAATTTTCAAATCCGCAAGAGAATCTGGCGTAAATGGTCCCTCACCTGGGCTCTTGTGCGATTTTTGTCCTTGGACGTATTTTTTCTTAGTCGTTTTTCATGATTCTACCTGTTTTACGATTAAAAAGCCAGTTTTTATTAAAAGACTATTATATCCTTACTTCGTATCAAAAAATATATAATTATCACATTCCCCGCAGTAACCTCGCACCCCACCGCATCACCTCAACCTCCAATGGCGACGGCCACCATTGGCCAACAACAGACACTAAGTCAAATTTTCGTGATAATTAAAAATTAATGCTTTCATAATTTTAATTTACCATAGAAATTCTATCTAAAATAAAATAATAAAAACTAAACAAATATTATCGACGAAAATGTCTAAGCAAAAAAGTAATAATTTAAGATAGAAAATGAGTTGTTTGTCGATGATAATTTAAATAGCACTTATAAGAAAACATTTATCCGACCCCAAATAAAAATTAAAAGGATATATTAAGTTACGAGCTTAATATTCCATAAGTAAATTTTTTTAAGAAAATAATGAATGAAGAAATAATAAACTTTCGTCGGTGATACTAACAATTTCTCTAACATTGATTACTGAATGTAGCACCGTTAATGATTGTCGATAACATTGCCATGGTATCGCTAACGGAGGTGCATATGTCAAAACCTATAATATGAACTGTCCAAAAATTTGTTGGTTAAAATTCTGTATCGAAAACCACGTTGTTTTCGATAATTGTTGACAAATGTGTGTTGGTAATACTCAAAAAATATCAATGTCAGCAATTTTGTTTGAAATCAACAACAAATATCAATTTCATTTAAATAGTCTACAATAATATCATTGACTATTATCAATGAAATTTTTGTTGTGATTATTTTCTCATTTAATTTTTTTGATTATTAACTCTAGATTGTTTGAGCCACCTTGTTTTCGACCAAGTTCTTCGACTCAAATTCATTCACCTGCGAGTTCCATCTTTCCCTCCCCATTCCCAAACAAAACAAAATGGAAATCCACATAGGCAACCATGCTCTTCCTACCTCCCAAAATCAAATTACATAAAAATAAATAAACAAATGAAAATCAATTATGTAGAGAAATGAGTATAAATGGACTCTATTCCCTCGCCTTGATAGGGTGCTGAATTGTTGGATTTTAATTTTTCACTTTTTTACTGTAACGGTTATGTTCAATTTATCAGCCACTTTCAACAACAAAACCAGAAATAATAATACACAAAATCGACAGAAAAACAAGTAAACGAACACGAGATTTTCGTCCTAAGGCAAGAGGTTCAGAACCGGAGTTCCTAATCCTCTTTTGAGATTCTGCCAATCGGAAGAAATCATTACATTAATCGGAACCAAGAAACCGTTCAGAATTACACCAAGACACTCAGACAAAATCACCCAAGATTACATTAAAAGTTGAAAGCCCTCAAACTCATCGAAACAGAAATCCACTCAATAACAAAGTAATAGCCATTTACAAATCACTCAAGATCTATACAAGAGACTAAAAGTATTATAGATAGAAATAGCTTTCCAATTTTCAGAGTGCAGAAGAACGAAAAAGATCAAAACACAGAGAGAACAAAGAGAGTTCGAGAGAGTATGAGAGAATGAATAATCCACCAAACTCAAACCTTAAAGCATATATGAGAAGTCTCCAAAAGGTCAACCGATCCAATGGTTCATGGGGCGACACTTGGCGACATCTCAGCAATTAAGTAAAACGCATTAAGTAAAAACACACTTATAACCGAATGACAACAAAAGCCACTAAATAATCCAAGTAATAACCAAAGGTACATCCCATCAACATTAACAAGACCGACCCAACACAATAATCCAATCAGCATAATCATTGTGCCATTTTCTCCACAATCTCCACCTTGGTACACTGATCCCAATTTCGTCTATAGTGATTTCTCCACCTTGCCATCATTTGCTCTTATTCCTGATACACAAATCAGCAAGTGTTAATGTTTAGCTGGTTTAAGCAATCCAAAAATTTATTTAAAGGCAGCACTTTGGTACCAACATCAACACGATTAAAATAAGTAGAATTTTTTTCAAGTTTTACAACACTTTGTGAGATAACANTTATTCCTGATACACAAATCAGCAAGTGTTAATGTTTAGCTGGTTTAAGCAATCCAAAAATTTATTTAAAGGCAGCACTTTGGTACCAACATCAACACGATTAAAATAAGTAGAATTTTTTTCAAGTTTTACAACACTTTGTGAGATAACATCTCTAATAAAATGAAATTTTACATCAACATGTTTTGATCTATTATGCAAAATAGGATTTCTACTCAAATAGATGGCAGATTGGCTATCAAAATACAAAACAACATCTTTAACAAAACCAAATTCATTTAAGAGTCATTTTAGCCAAGTTTCCTCTTTTATAGCATCTGTTGTAGCTATATATATTCAACTTCAGTTGAAGATAATGCAACAATTTTTTGTAATTGTGATTTCTAACTTATGCAAGAATTACACAAAGCATACATATAGGCAGAAGTGGATTTCCTTTTGTCTCTATCACCTACATAGTCGAATCAGTGTAACCCCTCAAGATAACACCTTCA
>CAIGRT010106361.1:0-19152 GCA_903798405.1 Fraxinus platypoda | reverse complement strand
AGAGAGAGAGAGGTAGATCTGAGATTCTGACGAGTGAACTGTGAAGTGGAGAGAGATAAGAATTTTTTTAATATAATTATACCAAAATATCTGATTTTGGAAATATTAAACTTGACATCTTATTTTGGAAGTTTAAAAACTTAAAGTACTATTTTAAGTAATTACCACATTTTTTTTTTACTAATATGCTAATCTAAACGGCCCAACTTCACCTACCCGCCCAATCCAAAAACACTAGAACATCAAGTAAGCTATGGACTGTCTGGTGATAAACCCTGAGTCGCCTCTTCTCACGACAATTATGTCTCTCTCTATTGAGTGTTGTCCTCGATAGTCGACTCGGCATGTTGCCATCGTGCCGGATAATTCAGCTTCACCGGCGAATTCTGTACATATATCATGCGCGAGCATTAGCTCCAATCATGTTTTAGCATCTTGCTGCTCAAGCAATGGATTGAGCGAGGTGGATAAATGGAGTTTCAAATTCTTAGATCTGGAGGTATTCTGAAAGAATTTAATTCGATCTGAAAGCGCTTCTATTCCACGAAAATTACAGAAAATGGATTGATTTTTTGTCTCAGCTGCTTTGATTGTTATGTTTTGAGGTTTGAATTTTGAATTTGTTTTCTAATATAGGATGAGAATGAAGTGAGTGCAGAGGAGGTTGCAACATCAACTGGTGATTCGGTGGATTGCATTGAGAGGTAAATATTAAATTTTCGATATAACTGTGATTCTTCTCGTCACGCCTCTTCAATTCGGTGGATTGCTTGAGAAGTTATTTAGGACCTACATGAGAAATTTGGGACATCCCCCGTGGAGTGGTTTTGGGTAATTTTTTCATTTTTTCTGTGGACTGAGATTTTGGGTAATTTTTTTTTTTTCAAATGGGCATGTTCGGTGGAGTGGTTTCAGGGACAAAGCTAAGCTTCAAGAGGATTTGTTGAGTATTTTGTTTGTTTTAATCAAATTTTATATGGCAGACATGCTTAATAATTCTTATACTTCGATTTGTAGTTGAAATATTCGGGATTTGGATTCTGCAGTTTTTTGTGGGTTTCTAATGAGAGGGAAAGGAGCATTGAGGTGTCTTTGTTTCAAAGATCTGAGTGAAAATTGGGGTTTTGATTTGGATCTACATAAAATTGAGTTGCATTGCTGTTTAAAGAAGAGTTTTAGCATACAAGTCGTATGGCAGAAGTAGAGCATTCATCAATTCGCAGAAATGGCTTGCATGAAATTAGGATCCAAAACTAATGCATTTTAGAGGCAAGGGCAGGCCTGGTGCATTTCTTAATTTTTCTACTTCAGTTTTCTACTTGGATACAAACTTTTTGTTAATTTGGGAATTGTTAAAAATTGAAATTTTATGAAGAGATTCTTTCAAAGAAAAACTGACTTGGACAAAAACTCGACGTTCAATATCGATAAATTGTGCACACCCTGAATTACTTTCCTGGCTTCGCCCCTGTCTCTACCACTTGTACATCATCTACAACCCACCGACTACCATCGGCACTACCCAACTGCCACCACCACCCCCACACACCCTTCTGTCTTTTACAAAACCCATAACGATTCCACAAGAAAGATTGGAATAGAGACAAGAAACTCATAGAGAATGNACCCTGAATTACTTTCCTGGCTTCGCCCCTGTCTCTACCACTTGTACATCATCTACAACCCACCGACTACCATCGGCACTACCCAACTGCCACCACCACCCCCACACACCCTTCTGTCTTTTACAAAACCCATAACGATTCCACAAGAAAGATTGGAATAGAGACAAGAAACTCATAGAGAATGTTCAGTCCACAATAGCTGTTATAGCGGAGGAGGGGAGTAAAAGTATGATAAGGTACTTAAGGCGACTGTGGTGGTGGAGAGAAGACACATTAGAAGAGTGATTTACGATGACGACGATGGTAGAGAGCGACACATTAGAAGTATTGATTTGAGACGGTGGTGGCGCCAATGATGGATGTTTTTTTCTCGACAGTGATGGTGGTTGATTAGAATTGGTGGTAGATATGTCTCGGCGATGGTGGTGGTTGATTGGAAATGATGATGGGTAAACTGATGGAGATTTCAAATTGTTGAAACCCAAATTGGTCCTTTTTTTTCAACTCTGCTACAGTACCGGGGGGAGTGGGTGGTTCACTGCGAGGCCCCTCAATGTACATGTGGGTGTGTATTTTTATTTTATTTTATTTTAAAATATGTGGGGCCCGTCAGTGTGAGTGGCCTGGCGGACCCTGTGAAATTTGCTCATGTACATGAAGCAAAATTCTTTTTCATTTTAGTTGAGATTATAATGTTGGTATATCTCATTGATGCACTACGTGGTAACTTCATCTAATACGGGCTTTAATCATTACACAACCATTTTATTTATTCATTTTCAAATTTAAAAAAATTACCAAATATTACTTATTTGGGAAGGAAAAAAAATAAAAAAACATATAGTTTCATTAATTCACTAGCCAAGCTCGAATTTACTGAAAAAGAGACTCGGTTTAAAAAAAAAAAAAAAAAAAATTTTACTGATTTAATTTATTTAACATTAGAACAATTTAAAAAAAAATTGAAAAACAATATTGAATTGAACAATTAAAGTGGTTATTAAATTTATTTTTTTTCTAATAAGTTTACAAACATTTTTATGAAATAGAGTTGAAGAATAACCATAAAAAAACATAATTTACTTTAGAAGTTGAATTATATTAGTAACCAAACCAATTCAATGACCTGAAAAATGGAAAAAATCATTATCCTAATAACATAATTTATAAAGTATCTTTGGAAGTTGAATTATATTAGTAACCAAACCAATTCAATGACCGAAAATGAAAAATTCATTATCCTAATAACATATTTTTCTTTAAAGAAGAAAGACCTTCACAACTTGATAAAAGTCGACTATAGCACCTTAATTATTAATCAACTGCTTCCGAAAAGGATTCTCAACTTTAGCATTTAATGTAGAAAAAAATTAAATTTTTAAATAAATTTTCAAAGACTCATTCACAATGCTTATATTGTTAGTTTTTTAATAGCCTTGCTCTAGTCCCTCAAGCTACACATAATAACTAACAAAAATAACACAATGAACAGATAAAGCTTTCAACCAAATTCAAGAAATAATTTAACATTTTCCATGAATAATGATGAAAATGTTAAAATACATAAAGAGATTCAAAGCTTTGAACCAAAAAAAAAAAAATTTTTTTTTTTTAAAGCAAAATACCTAGAATTTGAATTATTCTACAATTTGCCACTATTTTTTTTTTTTTTCTCAACCACTGAATTATTACCGAAAATTATACAAATTTCCTTTCTAATTTCCTATGGGAGACATGTGGATGGAGGTTACAAATATGGAAAGGCAAATAACTCCTAATTATTAGGGTATTTAAGATTGACAACAATCCTCTTCATTTTCACATAACCATTACAATTTCAAATGAAATTTTGATTCTTAACTATTAGATTATAATTATATAATATGATTATATATACAGAAATGATCTCCTAACCACCATTGTTTAGCTTATATAAGTACTAGGTGAATTCACACTAATTACCAATAAATCTAATTATTTTATGGACTCATCGTTATCTTCTAACCACATTAATTAGTGTGCCATGTCACCCGGTGTGTGTGTATAAACACATACATACATACACACCATTTTGCACCATTTTGGTGTAACACTATTTATTTACACAAAAATGAACCATTTTGCCCTTCATTTTTTCAGGCCATCTCCAATGTTATCCTCAAAATACCATTTTGCACCAAAAAATGGTGCGAACTTTCTCCAACCTAGCACCAAACTTTGCACCGTTTTGGTGCAAAATGGTTAGATATAATTGTCTTTCTCCTTCACTTTGCAAAAAAAAAAAAAAAAAATTTGGTCAAGGTTACTTGTGTCCATTTTTGTTATACATTTATTATTATTATTATTATTATTATTATTATTATTATTATTTTGTGCATTTGTAATAAATTTTAATAATGTTGATGCACCAATTCGAGATGGATGGAAGTGCCAACTCCGAACGTTAAAGTTGGTTGAAAACGAAAATCATCGATTTCAAGAATTTATTGCCCGTCATAAACAAATTAAGGATAAAGAGTCTCACATTACACTTCGAAATGCATTAATTGATCATTTATCGAATGAATATACGAATTCCAAAAGTTAAATTGTAACACTATTTTGACTCATAATATCATGATACCGGGATTCGAAATACATTGTACTATTTTTTAATGTTATGATTTAATATATTTTTTCATTTGTGCTGTTTCTATTAATTGTACTATATTTTTAAAAATTTATTAATGAATTTAATATTTTTTTTATTTTAACATAATTATTTATTTAGTCATTTATGTAGTTTTAAAATAAATAAATAAAAATTTCAAATAAATAAATTGTTAAGAATTAAAAAAAATTATAAAACACTGTTCTTTTAGTTTAAATTTTGGTATGATGGTTGAAAATAATTTTCAGTTTGATGTAACGTTTAGTGCAAAATAATGCAAAACTTATCTCAAATTTTGGTGCAGGGTTGGAGATATCCATGCACAACAAAATTTTCTTCCTTTTGCATTCCTTCTTTTTTATATAACAAATTTTAATCCTTAATTATTATTATGTGCATTTGTAATAATTTTTAATCATGCAATTAAGAAATGAATTAAAATAATTTGGTAATTTATGTAGTAATAAAATAAATAACTAAGTGATTTTTAGATAAATAAATTCTGAAGAATTAAAAACAATGATGAAACGTTGTTCATTTGGTACAACGTTTGGTGCTTGGGTTAGAGTTCAATTTAGTGCAAGATTTGCACCAAATAATGCAAAATAGACTCCAACTTTTGGTGCGACGCTTGGAGATAGCTCGAGTTTCGATTTTTAAGTAATTAATTTTTATTTCGATTAACATAAAATTTTAAGTACTTCAAATAAAAGAATAGAATTATATATATATATATATATATATATATAACACCGTTTGACTAGGAAATTTTTTGATTTTTGGACCCAATAATCTCGTAATTCATCAAGATAATTGGTTTCATATAGTCATTTTGAAGGAGTCTGTTTTTGAGTTTCTTGTTCAATTAATTCATCAATATTGTTTAGTTCAAAGCACATGTCTTCATTGCTTTGTTCATAGTCCGATAAATTAGTTTGAGAAGAGTTTTCCATTGAATCTGATCTTTTTGATGAAGATTCTGCAAAAGCAGTAATTCTTTCTGAAATACTTCGCAGTTCTTCAGATTTTTGCATTGACTTAACATGGCCAATAATTTTGACTTTTTTGTGAAGAAGTTGGCACTTTCGTCTAATTGTTTCTTTGATAATTTTGGAATGCCGGCATTTCTTTATTCTTGAATCCATGAATTAACAGTTTTTGGACAACAATTTGTTTCATGGAATTTTGACCACCATTTTACTTTGAGTCTCCGAATAATTTTTTTGACATGATACTCGGATCCTGATTTTTGAACCATTTGATAGTCCTAACAGAATATTCATAAGACCTTCATACTGTGAGCAAATTGAAATAAAAGATTTTCTTGAGGTTTTAAAAATGTTTTTGCCTCTTTTTTGAAATGTTCGAATACTTAAAGAGTAAGATTGGATAAAATATTTTCTTCAAGTCCAAATATTCGAACCATTTTTGAAACCATTTCGAAAAATTAGTAAAACAATTTTGATGAAAAAGAATGAACCAAGAATGGGAAACTGGTCTAAAGTAAAATACAATAAACCAAGCATCTTGGTAATCAAAATAGTTGAAAAGAGGTTCAAGTCTTTTGAGAGACGCATTTTCTTTTCTTTCCAAGGGTCTGTCCCCAGTCTTCGAAAGACAATACCTTTTGAATTGAAATTTTAGAAAAATCAATATAATTTTTCTTTTGTTGATTTTGAGTATGAGTTATTATGGCTGATCCAGATTTGATAAGGATAGTTTCATAATAAGCTCGAGATTTTTTGATATTCCTGGGGACATATTGGAAATTTGAAGGAAAAATATTTTGAAGGCATTCTTCAAGGAAGGAATACCTATGAATCCATGATGTTTCCATTTCAAACATAGGAATATGAATAGGTTTTGTAAAATATTGAAAAGAAGTTGGAGGATTGATATCTGGGAGTTTTCCAGATCCTATTTGAAGGGCTTTTCTGAAATTTGAATGATGTTCAGGGATTTTCTGAACTTGAGAAGGTGGGCTTTTTGAGGCTAGGATTGTTTTTTTTGAGAAGCCGAAGGGCTATGTTCAACATACTTTGATTCTTTGAAGGAATTTTGAATGTAATTATCCATTGAGGAAATCGGAATTTGAATTTTCTTTTTGTCTTTCTTCTTTGAGGAAGAAGACTCCATATTGTAATTCTTGAATATTTCACTCAGTTTGTATATATCTCACTCGTTTGTAAGAAACTCTCTTGTAAGGAAGTCTGCAAGAAAGTTTGAAAATCCTTGTATATATAGTATTTTGAAATCGAAACACGATAAAATTGCTTGCCATCTAGCAAAAATTTGTTTGGAAACAAGATTTTTGACATCTTTTTGCAAAACATCTTTTGATGCTTTACAGTCGGTTTTTAAATATTTTTTTTATTAATTAAATCGTCTTGAAATTTTGAAATACATAAAACAATTTTACATAAAACAATTGATAAAATTTCCTTTTTGATAGTAGAATAATTCTTTTAAGAGCCAGTCCAAACACCAGAATGGAATCGGACCAACTGTTCTTGACTTGACTCTTTTGGAATCTGGTTGAGGACACTACCAAAACCAATGTCAGATGCATTAGTCTCAACAATAATTGATGCAGTGGGGTCTAAGATCGACAAGCAAGGAATACCTTTTATAGCCCTTTTGCCATTTTGAACAGCTAATGTATGCTCGTGAGTCCATGGGACCAGATTCTTTTGTAATTTTTTAAAAAGAGGTGCACATAGGATTCTTATCTCTTTAATAAAATCTCCTACATAATTGACACACCCTAAAAATTTTTGAAGACTATTTTTATCTAGTATTTCATTAGGAAATTTGTCTGTGAAATCTAGACTTCTTTGAATTGGTGTAATGGTTCCTAGATAAATGTTATGTCCTAAGAACATAATACTTGTTTGACATAAAACAACATTTTTAGTAAAAACTGCTAAACCATTATTTTTTACTACATGAATGAATGCATTTAAATGTTTGAAATGTTGTTTTATACTTTTTGAAAAAATTAGAACATCATCAATATAAACAATTATAAAATTTGAATAAGGATTGAAAATATCATTCATAATTTTTTAAAATTCAGAAGGAGCATTTTTGAGACCGAATGTCGTAACATTCCATTCTTATTGTCCAAAAGATTGTTTTGCAGCGATCTTCTTCTTTAATTTGAATCTATCAGAAACCTGACTTCATGTCAAATTTAGAAAAGATAACTACTTTGCATAACATATTCAACAGGTCTTTCTTTTGAGGTAATGGATATCTAATCCATTAAAGAGCTTTGTTGAGAGATTTATAATTGATAACTAAACGAGGGACTACTCCTCGCTCAATTTCAGCAGAATTGTTGACATAAAAGGCCGAACAACTCCAATGTGATTTACTTGGACGGATAAGATTTTTATCCAATAAATCATTGATTTCCCTAACACAGTGATCAAGTAATTCTTTATTCATTTGAATAGGACGAGATTTTGTCGGAATTTGAGATTCTTGGAAATCTTGAGTATATGGCAAGGACACAGCATGTCTTTTCCTATTCCAAAAAGCATTAGGAATAGTGGAGCATATATCTTCTTCGATACGCTTTTGAAAAAGAGAGATTTGCTTTTGGAAAGAAGAATATTTCAACTGTTCCTCAATCCTTGAAAATCTTATATTTTTTTTTTAAAAAAAATTGAATATGTTTTTTCTTGAAATTAATATTATTAATTATTTTGAAATTGAAGCTTCTTTCAAAGAATTTACATCTCTAATAGAAGAAGGATTGGTAAATTTAAAAACAATTTTTTGACCGAAAATATTTGTTGTTAATCTTTTTGAATCAGTTTGAAAATGATAAATTTGAACAATGAAATGAGTTCCAATAATTACTTATTGGTCTAGATCTTTAACAAGATAAAATATATTTTTGAAACAAATATTTGAATTACAAAAATGAGCTTTCGAAAGTTTATATTGAATATTTAATTTATTTCCACCAGCACCATAAAGACGCTCAGTGGTTTTTTCAAAATATTTTGTAAGGATTAATCCTTCCCTCATACAATTCTGACCTGCACCAGAATCAATTAAAACTCTAGTACGAAGTTTAAAATCTTTATTAATAATTATATCCATTTGACAATACCATTTTTGAAGTTGAATACGGCTAATAACATTAACCCTTTCTTCATCAATTTGAGGAATAATAGAATTTTTTGAGATTTTAGAAGAAACCTCTTTGGATTCAAAAGAATGAGACTCATATATGGTTTGACTCTCTTGTTTAGTTTTAAAGAGAACTATTTCCATACGGACATATTTCATGTGACTTTGAAGAAGTGAAATGAGATTTCATAGTATTAATTTCTGATTTAAGATTAGAAGTAGAGGATTTGGAAGATTCAGCTTTAAACCTATTCATAATACTATGCATACTATAAAGTTTTAAATTTGAGGGAAGAAGAGAATTAAACTTTTTCTTTAGTTGAGGATTATCAATTTTCTCAACAATTTCAGAAATAAGTTATTCTTCTTGAGTAAGAGCATTAATGGTTTTACAACCACATATTTCTTTACTTTGTTTTGAAGAGGAAGATGAATTAGAGCTTGTTTCAACATCAGAATCTTCTTGATGTTGATACACCATTTCAAATTCAGAATCAGAATTATAATCACAAGAATCTTCTTCTGAAGAGTTGATAAGATTGAGAAGTTCAAGTTTAATATTTTCATTAATTTGAAAATTATTAATCTTGCCTTTCACATGACATTTATTGGAATAATGTCCATTTATAGCAAGTAACATCTGAATTTTTTGAAAAACCTTTTCTTCGAGAATCGTTTTTTAGAGTAATTTTTTGAACAAGAAAGTTTTTGAAAATTCTTTTATTTTTGAAAATATTTTCTTCTTTTGTAAGAAGGAAAATTTTTTACTTTTGTTTTTGAAGAAGGATGAACAATTTTTTCAAGGCCATATTGTTCACAAAACGATCCAAGCTCCTTATGGCTTTCAGATCTTTCTGTTTGTTATTTGGCTTTGAGTTTTAAATCATTACAAAGAGACATTCCTTCATAATTGATAAGAGTAATAATTTCTCCACATCTAAGTTCTTCATATGAAAAATCACTCTTTTAAATTTGATTTTTAACTCTTTCTGCAAAAAGTTTTGAAAGTCCAGAAACAAATCTTTCTTTCCAATAAGATTGATTACAATCATCTCTTAGCATAACACGAGTTAAAAACATATCTTTATACCATCGAAAATCATTAAGTTTTGGAACACGAAGATTCATAAGAACTTCAGATTGTCTATTGAATAAGTCTTTAGGATTACCAACGAAATGTTTGATATTAGTGAAAGCGAGGGTAGCAAAACTATCATCTTCACCTGTTTCATCATTTTTTGCATCTTCTATTTCTTTTTTGTCTTGATCATCAAGGTAGTTATGCCACCATTGTCTGAGTTGACCAGTAAATCCCATAACCAAATTTGTGGTTGTTGAATGAGGAGAAATATTTTGAGATATATAGGTTCTGTAGCACATAGACATCATTTCAATTAGATTAACAATTTGATATTGTGTTAATCCGTCTATGTTTCACTCAATCGCAGATTTGCCATCATAAACTCTGATTTTTTATTTTTTTCTTCATAAAGTAAATCAGGAGTAGAGTGTTTAGGATAATAAGGAGGGACTTTTGAATATGAACTTCTTATTTTATTAATATGAAAAATTTCATTTTCATTGTCAATAAACTGAGATCAATTTCATCTATAGTATTGATACCTTTTGAAGAGGATAAATTGGATAATTGAGTAGCAAGTTCTTTTAAAACTTTTGTCTCGTTATCTAATTTTCCTAATTGAAAAGTAGAATTTGAAGAAGATGGTTTGAGTAAAGTATTGACAGGAGTTTTTCCTTTATCTATTAATTTTGAAATAGATTTTTCATAATCAAATTTTGTTGTTTCAGTTTCAGAATTTGATTCAATTCTATTTAATTGAGAACATTGCTTTATAGGCCATTATACATCAATCCAAAAATTTGGAAGACATTAACACAAGGATGCATCAAAAACCTATTGTAATATTTCCTAATTAAAAACATAGAACCTTACTTCCTTTCTGATAATGGCCATATCTAACAAGAGATGTTCTCGATTTACAACATCAACATGTGCAACTACTTCGATATACAATGACATGGGCTAAGCTCATAATCTTTTATCTCTTTGAATAACTACATCAACAGGTGTAACCATCGAGCTATCATGGCTCATGCAAAGCATTGTTCCAACAAAACTTTTTTAAGAGCCCAAGAAGTGATGCTTAAGAAGGCACGTGAATCTCTTAGAAGCAGCCACTCAAAAAAGAAGACTTCCACACAAATAAGAAGAAATAAAAAAAAAGGATGAGCAATATTTCAAAGTTCAGCAACAGTAATCTCTGATAAAATAATTCAGCCAGATTTTCCACTCAATTTTCCTGGTACTACACTTCAATTAGTTGCATGTTTACTATCCAATCATAAAATAAATGCAAACCCAAAGAAGTAATGAGAAACGAATTAGAAAAATTCTAGATATGCAAAGGGAAAATAATAGCTTTATTCAGATATGTTCTCGAAACGTAAGCGAAAAAATGCGAAGAAATCTTCATATTCAGAAAAGGATATTTAAACAATCAAAATAATCCCACAATTTAAAACCAATCATTTCCCCGAAATGAAGTAGCGTACATGAAAAACACCTTCGTACAAATTAAGTTTAAGACAAAACCCTATAGTTCTGTCATCTGTGATGCACGCCCACATTTCATTTATTGTACGGTACCTGAGCTGAGCTCATTTCTTTACTTCGTCGATTACCTATGGTTCACCTTTGCCTCCATCAGTAGATGTCCTAGATTAAAGGTTTTTGTATACACATTTCATATAATCCAATGTAATCATCCTTCCTTCATACAGGTACCATTGTTCATGAAATACCACATAGCCAAATGTCAACATTATTACTTACAATGCATCGCCCACTACACGTGCAACGCACGTGCATCCACTAGTAGTTGTATAAAACTTCAACTTCTACTTTTCAAACCAAATAGATAATAATTACAAAAAACTCTTTATACATGCAATTATGTCAAATTAGCACTTACAGACATTAATATTTAAAAAAATTTATATTAAAATATAGGATATAAATAAGCAACAAGAAAAGAAGTTGCATTCCTACTAAAAACAAAACCACCTTCACAACACTTCATCCCGTGCATATAATTCTTGCTTTACAATCCTTCCATCACAGTTCAACTCAAATGGCCACATTAGTACTTTTAACTTTATCCAGTGTACACTCAAATTGTTTGTCCTAAGTATTCTATAAATACCTTAACTTTATACTTCAAGTTGAAACATGCAAACAGAAAACACGTATTACATTTCTCATTTCCAGTTACCAACACTTCAGAAACTCTATCTCTTGTTCATTACTGGTAATTCTTACGTTTTCCAGCTGAAATTCCTCCTTTCTCTTTCACATTATTATTGATATCCTTACATTTCTTCTATAATGTTAAATTTCGAATATTAGACTCATACGCACAACTATCTTCATTTTTACTTATTGTTCTTTTCAATCACAGATATCAAACATGGCTGCACTCTATAAATTAATCCCACAGATTGCAACTTTAGAGACTAATTGGTCTGCAGTAGTCATCGCTGGAAAACAATCACCAAATATTGCTCATAATTCCACTAGTAGATACCAAAATGTTGTCCTCGTGGATTTATAGGTACATAAGTAGTAGTAACATGTACAATAATTTTCAACTTTTACTATATATGCTTATTTTGAAAACACTTTCAACTTCTACTACTGTTAAACAGGGTAACCAAATTACAGCAACACTGTAAGATATAAACATTGCTGCACTTAATGATCAGCTACAATTGAGAAAAACATATGTTGTCTCAAATGCAACAGTTAAAGATACAAAAGTCAATTTAAAAGCTCAGATGATGCAAAAATCTGGACCATCATGGGAAGAACAAAGATTGAAGAATTATATGAGAACAACTTGAAGTTCCTCTTCTCACAATACCGCCATTTGATGAACTAGAACAACGCATGGATAAGAATATCAACATCAGTAAGATTTTTAAACATCAACTTTACAACCAGTAATTTCATACAATCTTCACAGTGTTTTATAATTTTGAAATTTACTACATACAAAATACATAAAAATAACTTCTCTTTCTTGTAGGTGTTATAGGTGTAGCTGTAGACATTAGACGAAAATAAATTATCCAAACTCATTTTGGTACAGAAGCTGCTCTTCAGGATGTTATATTGATACACGAACAATTCCAAATAGTGAAGCTGACCCTATGGGATAGCTTTGTTGAATGAGAATGCATTAGAATCCATGAAAACCTTGCAAGCAGACATGTCTTATGGGCTACTAATCTTAAGGTTTCTTCGTACAATGGTATGTTCAATTCGCACTCGTTCATTTATAACACTCTTATAAAATTACACAGTCACATTCATTACTCTTTCTTCATTTATGCAGGCATTACCCTTTCAACCAAAGTCAACAGTATCTTCTTCATCAATTCTAACCTATTGGTTGTTGCAAACTACAGAGACTGGTACTCAAAATAAATAATCTTCCTGGCCTTTCCAACTTGCATAGAAAATAAGAATACAACAATGACTTTTATAACTAATTTAATATTTATTTCCTATAGGGTGACGACTAACAAAGAAAAACTTGACAAGCTTACAAAAAATAAGCCATTTGTTGCTATCAGCCCACCGAAACTATCGCCTCCAACAGAAGACAATTCACACCAATTACCGACTTACTGGGAGTCTATCTTGGGGTAATTTCTAAATTATTTCTTTCAATATATAAGTAACATAAATGCATTCTTTCTATATTATATAATAAACATTATCAAAAGCTACACATTTGTCCCTCTTACTATTTCTTTAACCTTTCTTTTCTTTACAGAAGAAATTCTATTGGGTAAAAGCACATTGGAAAATCATTTCGAAAAAATCAAAAATTTTGGTATATGTCCTGCAACAATTGCAAGAAAACATCGAACGCAGAGTTTGAACAAGTCTACAAATATCGATTCTGTAAGTCTGAACATGCAAAAGCTATCTCAAGGTAACTTACACCATTAAACATATACTTCATTCAAAAATTATATAATAAGTACTTTGGAAATAAATCATCCACAGAGCAAATGCTTTTGTGCACCTCGAAGACAAATCTGGATTGTTAAATTCAAGCATTTTAGGAAACGCAGCTGAAACATTATTGCAAACTACTGCCGATGACATAATGAACCATTTCCAAAAGGTAAAACCCAAATTCTAAAACCCTCCAATATTAATTCCTTCAACACACCATTATTTACTATTCAAACACATGTTCTGTCACAGGAACCAGATGTAGAAATCAACAATGTGATTAAAATGGAAAGTGAAACAGAATTCCTTTTTTTATGTGAAGGTGATACAGAAATGCCAAAACCCTCCTGAATATCAATTCGAAATCATCTTTGCATTCAACTCTTTAGCTGCAATCACTGACAGCGAGCATTTACCTACAATGACTAAAACGAATCCTTCGAGTACCATAATTGATATGAGCAATCTAGCTGAAATGAAGGAATATTCAGACAAGAAAGACACAAGAGGCAAAGAGAAAATGCACAACCATGACACTGAAGTCTCCACGAAGACCAAAGAAATAACTGCAACAATTGCAAAAACGTCTTTCTTCCAAACATCAGATGAAATTATTGAAACATACACTCAGCCGAAAAATAAAGCTCACAAAGGTTATGAAACCGATGACCAGACAAACGTCTCCAGCGTAAAAAAAATGAATGAAAATCATCTACATTACTTTTGTAGGAGTTGGCAGTGAAGTAAGACAAGCAACCTCACATGTCTGCAGTCATTTTCAACTAGAACTCTACCAACTAACAATGACTTGCTATTTTCGAGATTCAGAGGTGAAGAAATTGCTATGGGGTTTTTGTTTGTTTCTTTATTGTTTAGAATGTGAACATTGTGATCTGCCACTGTAATCCTTGTACATTTACTGCCAGTATATATCAACATCTATACTTTTGTAAAAGAACACTTCTGCAATCTATCTATTACATTTTGTACTTTATTTAGCTTTGAAGTCTACACACTTTTTAATAAATAAATAAAACACAATATAGTTATATTCATATTATTATTTATTGTAATGTACTAAAAAAATTGTATTTACAATTTTATTTCATTGCATTTAGTCAATAATGTAGCATTCCATCCATACGAATTACAAAATTCAAAACACTAAACAACTAGAAAGCCTTCTCGACATTACAAAACTTTTTTTCTTTTTAACTTATCAATTGAATTTAATCCTAATAATAATGTAATGAACTCGAATATAGGTGTCATCACTTCTTTTGATACCTTATACGAAGCACAATTTTTTTATATTTAAAATTAAAAGAAAAAAGTTGTGTGTTTTATAATTAATGTAAAATCATTTTGTATATCACTTCACCATTTTTAACAAATTTTAAATTAAATGGATATTTGAAACTTAAAATACTGTTATTATATTAATTAAAAGAAACTATAATAATGATTGAAATTAAATTTATTTTTTAATTCTCAGTTATGATAATATAACTCATATTGACACAACTGTGTTTTATAATACCATTTAAACTTTTAACTACCAAACCGTTTACCTCCTTTAAAAAGAGAATTTCACCATTCATTTGCCAAATCACTAAATACTATTTCATAACCTACCCAAACTTTAGAAGACGCCTCCACCGCCACCGCCACCTACCTAATCGATCGCCAGAAAAGGTAAATCACTTAATCATCTCCTGGAGAGGCTACTCTCCGCGCTGCGCGAAGCGTGCTCTTCGTGCAGCGCGAACTGATGTCCGCGCTGCGCAGAGACACGTATGTGAAATCATACCATCATATGTGCACTATAGCTCTTTGTGTGTGGGAAGAAAAGGTAGATGTCAGAAATTTTTTCCAACTTTGTCCAATTGTGGTACAAGTAGTTCGGCGAGATGATAAAGGAAAGAGTAAGGGGTTTGGATTTGTTTGTTTCTCCATGCCTAATGAGACGATTAAAGCTGTGAACACTTTTCATGGTGAGTATGTTTACTGAGTCTAGGTAGAATGGAAAATAATTCTAGCAAGACATCTAAAGATGGGCATGTGACTATGTATATACATTTGATTCCAGATATTCACGCAGACATGCATATTTTGTTTCTTTTGTTTGATTTATATATAATTTAGTTTGACTAAACAGACAATTAAACTATTGTATGAACTTTTCCTCATGATGCAAATACGCAATTGTTGTAGCATTAGGAACCAACGAATGTTGATCTCATTACTGACCATTATAATGGTGGTGGTGACATATTAGATCTGGTTCTCTGATGCAGCTATTGTGACTGTGCATCACACATCTATGTGCAATTTATCTTGCTTAAATGCTATTATTGAGAGACCATAAAGGTGTTATTTTACCATTTTTGCATACATTGAAATATTTGGAGGAGTATGGGTAGTTTTTGTTCATTTTCTGAGCTGTACGAAGACTTCCAATTCGAATTATAAATCAATTTTATTATTAATATAGATTGTACTTTTTGAATTATTTGTGCAGATATCTTTGGAATATACACTGTCTCCAAATCAATGGTTTTTAATATCACTCAATTTTCAAATTATCAATACCTTAAAAATTTTGTAGAACTTATAAATGCAGATCAACAAGCTTCTTTAAGGTGTAGCAATTTTCATGGATTTATTTATGGAGCTATTTATAGAGCAGAAGAAGAACAATTCAATAGCAAATTGGTACATGAATTTATAATGAGGCTTGTCAACTGTGGCAAAAACAATGAAGTTTGGGTGTGGTTAGATAATCATTTAACCCGCTTTGGTATGCAAGAATTTTATTTCATCACTGGATTACCTTGCCATGAAGTATCTATCAATCCTTACTTTAATAATGATCGGCTTAGAATTCAGTACTTTAATGGTACAAAAATAATTACTATGATAATGCTTTTTGAAGCATTCCTCATATGTGAAGATTAAGATGATAAATTTAAACTGAGACTGGTTATGTTCGTAGAGTGTGTTTTGAAACCAACTGGAAGATTCATTGATTATAGAACTCTCGGCATGGTTGAGCACCTTGACGATTTTCTTGTTTATCCATGGGGCCGTAAGGCATATTTTGTTTTGTTAAACTCACTACAAGAATCACAACTTGAACGAGTACAAATGATGCAACAAAATGAGCAAAAGGATTGTAAGTATTCATTACATGAATATCTACTTGCATTCCAAGTATTTTTTTTTCTATTTTTTTTATTCTTCACCTATCTATAGTTTATTCATATAAGAAATAAATTGTATATATCTAATATTTATTTTCAATTATGTTGCAATATTGGATATACGAAACATTTCCAGAAATTGGACAAAAAATTGGACGCCGTAGATATAAAACATTACAAAGTCCACGAATGCATAAATGGAAGCCAAATAAAATATTGACCAAGAAAATCGTTAAGCAATTTTTGGCTACCCAAGAGGTATGATTTTTTTTTTATAAATCCACAATTACATGTAAATTTAATTATTTAATTATGTTTGTTTATTACATTATGCATTTAATTATATTTCTTTGTTCTTTTTAAAAAGAATTTTAGAATGAATCATTCCAATATTTCATTACATTACGATTACAGATCCAAGTACTTGTAGTGTTACAGCCTAGTGAAGAATAATTACAAACACAATGGTACAGAATCTTTCACTGCCACTGGACAACCAACATAGTATATTAGATGGCATTGTCAACAGAGAATTCAACAATGTACCACAGTAAATTCCAGATAACACTGATAGCATACATGTACACAAACGACTATTTCTGGTACATATAGTTCAGTTGGAGTTGGGTACAGTTCTACTTCTGTTAGCTCCATGTAACTAAAGAACAAATGGAAGAGATGCTGAACATATATAAACAACATATAGTGTCAGATGTATCTGGTTTGTCCGATAACTTGAAAGCACACATTGTTGATGAATCAAGAAAGCAAGAAACCCACTACCAAGCAATTCTTCAAAACTAAAAAGAATTGTTTGAACAATATAAAAAATGGCAACAAGATCACTATCAGCACATGCAATCTGGCATACAATCTTATGCGGATAGTTCAGGTTTGTGCGACAATTTTTTTAACACACGCATTGCTGAGGAATCACAAAAACAAGAAGCCCACTACCAGACAATTCTTGAGAACCAAAAACAATTTTTTCAATAGCAACAAAAATGGCAAGAAGATCACTACCAAGGTATGCAATCTTATGTGGATATCAGTTTAGTTTCAGTGAAATCTTATATTGATGAACAAAATAAAAATGTGCTAAACAAATTATCTGACTGGAAATTAAACATGGAAACCGTTATAGCTTCTCTACAACAAGATGTTCATGTCCATAGGAGTCTAGTTTATGGTACCTAACCAAAGCATCCCTCAACATCTCAACAAATTGAACGTGTTGAAAATTTGACAAAAGAAAAGAAAACTAAGGAGAAAAAGATACAGTCTTCATCGTCATCCACATGTTATCCTTTAAAAGACTATCTTATGGACATGTACACAACAATTAGAGATTGGCTACTGCGGAATCCATCAGGGTAACAAATGTAATTCTACTCTATTAGCTTGAATATTATAATTTTCATTTGATTTATTTAACACTAATTTAAATTATGTTATACAGTGCATATTGGGAAGATGGAGCTAACAATCTCCACGGAAGAGACATGTTAAAAACTATAATGGATACAACTAAAGATATGAATGATGCGGTTAGTAAAGTTTAGTAATCATAATCAATTTCATTCCATACTTAATATATCTAATTTACATCTATTTATTCTATTAGAATATTTACCTGGAGCTAACGTTATTGAGGCGGCTGATTAATGCTGGTTGCACCCTTGTTTCTAAAGAGCATGCAATTCTCAACTTCAGATTTGAAAATAAATGTACTCGTCAAATAATGTGGGAAATAAATAAACGACGAGGAAATGCCAGTGAATCTCTGGATCTAATTATCTTAGAAGAGTACATAAATATCAAATTGCCAATAGCTAGTTGTCCATGGATATGGTGCAATTATCTATTAATTCCATGTTCATATCTAGGCAACAGTTGGTATCTTTTTGTTGTTGATTTCAGTGAATGAAAATTTGAGATATATGATTTCAGCCACATTGTTCACACACCAGAAGAAGTTAGGAGACGTGCAAATGCAATATTCACTTTAGTCCAAACATAATTGATGTCTTCAGCATTTTCCTCTCACAAATCGGATTTAAGGAAACATAGAAACAAACATATGGAGTTGGACATCATACCTTACTTACCTTTTTTTTTTTTTTGTAGAAGGAGGGCGGTACCTCCGAAATTTTATTAATATATCTTCACTTGTGGTGGAGAAATACAGTGGTTACAGATGATATCAATAACATTAATAAATGAGGAAGTACTACTTCCCTTACAGTGAAATTAAATAATGACAGGAAAGCAGCAAAAAAGGAGTACTACTCCCTTACAAAAGCACGAGTGTAAGTAAAAATAAAAGTAAAAGCAAAATACAAAGGAAACGATATCTGCAATATGTCTGAGTATCCCCTAGATAGGCCACGGTCCGCCACCTCTGGTGATGCAGTGAATGGCTACAGTCGAGTCTGCCTCAACCCAAATATCTGACAAACCAAGATTTCTAGCTAGTAGTATCCC
>CAIGRT010106358.1:0-10292 GCA_903798405.1 Fraxinus platypoda | reverse complement strand
TGTTCAAGGGCGTTTTGGTCAATTTCGGGAACATGGACCGTTTGGAACTGCAAATACGAGGCTTCGAATGAAGAGACGGTGACAAGAGTGAATGAATTACGGTCCGGGTCCGGGCTACAATCCCTGTCAGGCTTGATGACCACCACTTTCTGGTCAGGGATGAACTCCTCCGCAGAGTCTAACAAAGAGATTACGTCAGCATCAATGGCGTAGACGGAATCTTGATTGTCGTCTTCGGCGAAGAGCTCGTAGGTCTTGGCCTTGACAGCAAGGGCGAATTTCTAGGACATCTCAGAGATTTGCGGCGGGGGTTCCATCTCCGGGAACCTATAGAGACAATTATACACAACACCCATTTTGGAGAGAATATATAATGGAACTCCAGCAGGCAGAAGAAAAATGGGCACAGAGGATGGCTTAATTACTACTTCACGGAATCAGTTAAAATTAACAGTGGAACAAGAATTTCTGTTAATCCATTCCTCCGTTTCATAGCCACTTTTATAATATAGAAGATATATATATATAATTTAAAAAAATATACATTTACTTAAGTTGAACCGATTAAACCAGGGCAAGTCACGAGCTTTCCAAAAATCGGTCGGTTTAACGAATTTTGGGACATATTTTTAATTAGAGGTTTTATAAACTTAATCGAACCTACGAATTTCAATCACGAATCATTCACTGTATTAATTTTTTGTTATTTTTAGAATTGCTTTGTCGACGATTTTGCGTAAGGTCATATATTCTTGAGGTGTCTCTAAATAGTATTAGTTGCTAAAAATTGATGGTGCAACTAAAGATTTATATATCTTCTACTCGAAAAATACATTTGTTCCTTACTAAAATTTGTGTATTTGTCGAACTAAGTACCTAATTATTGGTTTGTGTTTGGAAACAATGACCATTTGCCAGTTTGGAATTCGGCACCATTAAAAGTATATTTCGAGAAAAAAATGTATTTTAAAATAGTGATGTTAAAAATAAAGAAATGTTTTAAATTTACATTTAATAATTTTGAAGAATATATGGTTAAAAATAAGGAATAAAAATGTATTTTTACCCAAAGAAGGGGTATAGATTAATTTTGTTTTTATAATTGCCAAATACTCCCTATAGCTCAGTGATAGACTTGTAAAATTAAAGATCCACAAGTTCCAAATGGCTGCTTCAATCTTCCAGAAATTCATGAGAAGCCAGAATCTATATGCCACAAAATTGATCCCCCATCCTCCATTACCGCTGCCATATTTGCTTGCCCAATTCCCTCGAACCACTATATTAGCTGATCAAACCCCACTTTACCGTCAAAGGAAAATAGAGGATTCAAGATTGGATCCTCCCATATCTTCACAATTCTACCCGAGCTTTTCTTTTGGGTTTTTTCTGCACCCAGTTTCTTCTTCAGTCGGGTCAATTCGATCTGAACCCTATGCTGAAACCGTTGCTGGGAGTTCTCGCACTATCTGGGCTGATAGTGTGAAAAAGAAGAGGAAGAGGAAGATGAACAGGCACAAGTTGAGGAAGCTAAGGAAGTCCCTCAAGAACAAAACGTAGTTTCAGTATTTCTGCCTTTGCTTTAAACTTTAATCATATGGTGGGTTAGTGGTGTTTCTTTTTGGGGATAGGCGGGTGGCATGGAACTCAGCTTATTTTGGTTGCATTACGGATAATTTTATCAGCATTTTGTTGTGGAAGATATTACTCATTACTGGATGAATGCTTCGCCACCTTTTCTTTGGAATAAAACAAGATTGTGGTTTGCTTATGCTTTACATCAATTGTTGAGAATTATATTTCGTGGTCAAGTAATTATAAGTATAATGAAAGCTGTGTGACTGAAAATGATCCAGAGTTCATATTCTATAAAGCCGATTTGAGTTAGAAAATATGTGCTGATGGTAGTGCAAATTGTTCGACTAAACTGATTAGATGGATTCGGTTATAGTACACTCAAAGATTTGTTTCTATTTGCCATTTGGTTTGCTTTTCGACAAACTTGTTCAGTATTGCACAGCACACATGTGGACAAACTTTTCGAAATAGAACAGAACAAATCAGTAGATATATGAACGTTTTGATGTATTCTGATTTCTTGGCATTGCACATTCTAGGACCAAGCTTCTATATATTTCCTCAAACTGGTGATGAAAGATAACTCGCACACACTCTCACACACACGCATCTAAACTTTGAGTGATGCTAGTTGTACAGAAGAAGAAAATTCAGCACAAGAAATTCGAGGAGGAAGCATAAATGCTATTGATTTTGTTTATGTAAATTTCATAAGAATTGAGCAGAACCTCCCACGAGGGAAAACTTGGGAGTGTGCTCACTGTATTCAACTATTGCTGAAGGTGGAAGATGACCAATGCAGATCTCATGCACTGTCGAGAAAAGAGGGAACAGCTCTAACCATCCCCGGTGGCTTAAAACCTCATAAACCTCTTTTGCCGTTGAGACACCCTTTCAAAAGTTTCAAGACGAGGTTAGATAACTCGGGTCAACTAACTTATTGGGAAAGAAATTGCTCTGAATTTATGACTTTAAAAATGAATTTTATGTTCTAGTTAATGTGCTATCTACCTGTAATTTCTGGCCCTGTAACATCTCTGCTTCGAGCTCATCGAAAGACCTGTATGGAGAAGTTGAATAAGGATTAACGAGCAGTTCTGCACTAACATCATTGCCTAGTAATTAGATCTCTTTTTTAGGACGCACCTTTTCCCGCCATTTCTAGCAAAAGCCTCAGCACATTTCCTGTTTCTTCCCCCCACTGAAATCAGAACACATCACAACGTTCATATATCTACCTAATACTGATGAAAAATTAGGAATTCACCAAAAGGACAGTAGTGCATGTTTGGTATGATCATTGAACAAGATTGGACAGTATAAGAACAAGATTTCAGCTTCTTTTTACTACTTGAATACCATCTAGTGCTATCTAATTATCCGTACTAAATATGTTACAGAGGCAAGAATACTCCTACTTACAGCAAGTTGTTATTAGATCTGCTATACCGCAGCTCTCAAAATAAGTAGTATCTTTGACAGAATGGAAAAGTAGCTTGGAAAAGGCCTTCATTTCCCTCAGACCAATTCGCATAATTGCAGCCTGGTAAATCATACATGACCAACAATCAACTTCTCCAATGTGTTGATACTATTGCAGTAAGTTAAACTTAAAACATCATTTGGCTTTACCTTAGTGTTATTTCCCATCTCCAACCCATCCACGAATCCTGTTCCATCAGTCGAACAATAAGCCATTACTCAATACATTACAACTTGACAAAAAGCAAAGTGATGACACGGGCAGAACAAGTTAGTACAGACCTGCTGCAATAGCGACAACATTTTTCAGCGTTCCGCATAGTTCAACTCCTTCCACATCTTGGACCTATTTTTATTTATTTAGAGTGAGAAGAAATGCCACCAATGGCTTATAAGTTGTTGGAAGTTGAGTAAAATACATATTTTCACTCACAGCTGAGACCATGAAGTATGAAGTGTTGAATAGATGAACCCATTTTTCTGCAATCTCTTTATGTTTTCTGTATCCAACAGTTGCCTCACTGAATTTCTCGACTGCAATCTGCAAAAGCAGCGGTCAACTTCTTACACGAATCATTTTAAAATATATTCTGAATTGAGAAATATTTTCTTATACAAAGTCTAATAAAGAAAAAGAGAAGATGAATAACCTCATTGGCAATATTTGCCCCCATCAGAACGCAACAATTAATTCCAAGCTGTTCAGAAATGAGGGTTGAGATCATGCATGGACCTTCCTTCTTAACTTCCATTCCTTTAATCAGAGAAATTGCTTCAGCATCTTCCCTTATCTTCCCAACAAGCTTTCTGCATATGCCCTCCATGAATTGATGTGGTGTTACAAACACCAACATGTTTGCATTCCTCACTGCCCAAATTCCCCATTATAAATTATCAGACGAACTTCACGTTTATGATTAAATTAAAATAAATTTGCCCCTTTATCTTCTTAAACTTTCAAGTGAGGTGGTTAAACACGGTAACATTTAGGCAAAGGACGTGATTTCAGGTCTCAGCGCTATTAAATTTGTATATGAGTGAGGCAAAATGAACCTAACATGCATGTGAAAGAGCATTGAATCATGCGCGGATGTTTGGTTGTGCTTAAAATTTGCTTTTTAACAGTTTACGAATTGGTTTCTACCAACTTGAGATGACTTTCTTGTACAATCTTGGGAATTGCAAATACCTGCATTTTCAAGGTCTGGGTCTGCAACAACATTTTCACCAAGCTTTATTCCTGGAAGATATTTAACATTCTCCTATGGAAGAAGACATTTATATCATAAAAATTGTAACAATTAATACAAGAACGAAAGAACAGAAAAATAACAACACGCAACATTGAGAGTTCAAAAATTTACATTGGTTTGATTGATGACTTCTGAGAGTTTTTCTCCCGTAGGCAGTGTCTCCTCAAACACCCACATCCTCACTTCATCTGTGTATAAAATTTCAGTTCAAACATTTAAATGCTTTATCAATAAGACAGGCTCGAGACTGGAGAGCCGTAATGAACAGAGAGAGTACGAAAACATGCAAAGTCAACACCCTCAATGGGAGAATTATGTTCAGGCGATCAACCAAGGAAAATAATAAAAGATTTTCTGATACCTTTCTTTTTCACAAAAGGGTAGTCCTTTACATAATAGGAATATAAAAATATTTATATAATTAAGCTCTATACAACAAGAAAAGATGCAAACCATGAAAAGAGCTTAGCTTCCGGGTGTTGGAGGCAATGAGTTTAGCAGCAACACTGCCCCAATTGCCACTGCCCACAACCGTGACTTTCGATTTGATGGGCGGCACTTCATTTTCAACTCTGGTGGTATTCTCCGCCTCCACCGGTGGCTGCTGAGATTCTACTGTTGGTGCCATGAAGAAGAAAAAAAAAAGGAAGAAAAAANTAATTAAGCTCTATACAACAAGAAAAGATGCAAACCATGAAAAGAGCTTAGCTTCCGGGTGTTGGAGGCAATGAGTTTAGCAGCAACACTGCCCCAATTGCCACTGCCCACAACCGTGACTTTCGATTTGATGGGCGGCACTTCATTTTCAACTCTGGTGGTATTCTCCGCCTCCACCGGTGGCTGCTGAGATTCTACTGTTGGTGCCATGAAGAAGAAAAAAAAAAGGAAGAAAAAATTGGGGCAGATTGCAGAAGAAAAATGAAGGAGTGGAGAAGAGGAATATTAGGAGTAAATGAGGAACGGAATTAAATGGAAGGGAAAATGTACATTTGGGCGGAGAAGCCAGACACGTATCGTCAGTATTAATGTCTGTAATGCTAAATCTGGCGATCTACTCTATACCCACAACGTTTGACAAAAACAAAGAAACACTTGTCTTTCAAAAAAATTCGTTTACACTCCCATTCATATTGTTCCCTTCTATTTCGGTTTACGAGCCCATACTAAATAAAATTTGGTCCATCTTAGTCTAAGTTATCCTCGATTAGGATTAAGTAAGTTAGATTTAGAGTGTGTTTGGTAGGGATTTTTGGGGGAAGAATTGATTTTTGAATAGTGATATGATGGGAAATGTGTGGTTGAAAAAGAAGAAAAAAAGTATTGATGTGATGGAAAATATTATTTTATTGAAAAATGTGTGGTTGAAAATGAGAATTGATTTACTGTAGAAAATGAGAATCTGTACCAAACAGACTCTTAATAGTATTGAAAAAGAGACAAGTGATAAAATCGCTCATTTCATCAAATAATCCAAATGGGCAACTATTAATTCTGTTATTGACATTTATATTTAAAATTCGATCTCTGTTCATTTTCTATGCGTTGACCTCAATTACAACGAAGCATGTTTACTAGGTTAAATTTAACAATTGGAAATAAAGATAAAATTTGTCAATATAATCGGTCACAAATTAATTAAACTAAGTAATTGTGCTATTGAAATTTGAAGTTCTTTGTTCTAGCATTTCTCTTACCAACCGCCTCTTTAATTTTGTAGACAAATGAAACCTAAATTTATAGCGGCATTAAATGGCACCAACTACAAATAAATTGTAGGTTGTGCCTAGTGACTCTCTCAATCAAAGCCAGCCAACTAATGTTTTGAGCCTCATTTTTTTTTTTTTTAATATACATTTTGAAATAATATTTTGATAGAGAATGTGTTGTTAAAAAATAAGAAAATTTTTTAATTTTGCGTATAATACTATTTTATTAAAAAATGTGTGATTAAAAATAAAAGAAAGAAAAATTTATTTTGAAAATATTGGAAACTAAACAACGGTATCGCATGGCCAACCAGGTACCTTAGATTCAGACTCATTTGTCAAAGCTTCTATTTTTGCTCCTCCTTATAAAAAAATTCTTGAGAAATCTACTTTAGGTTAGATTACTCGAAAAAAATTTAAACAAATAAAACACTTTCAAAAAATTATTCAAATATGCTAAAAAATAATTTCAAAAATAACATTTGACTTTTCAAAAGCATATCCAACAGGTCCTTATCAGCTCTTTTTCTGGACAAGTATAAATACAGTACATATATTAGCTGTTAATCAAGCCCAGTTCCACTAAGAATTTGCAGCCAAACCAAACTTTATTTGACTGGATTATAGCCCAAATTACATAACGGACTTGGCAACACTTTTGCACCCAAAAATATGGAAATTTTTTTTTTCTCCCCTCTCCACAGAAGCATTATACAAAATTTTGTTTACAATCAATGGCTAAACTCATAAGGGGGTGTCTCTTATTTGGATTAAACTCATAATTCTACGCTAGCCACGTGCTCCTGTCAGTCCAAATACAATTACAGATAATAACTACAATCCAAGCCACAAGGCTTGTTCCGTGATAAAAACAATAAAAAGAAAATCTTCAGAATGTAATTTTCAGGGAAATCAACGTGTGTTCCTTCCATATCCAAAAATGGTAAGATGCCAGATGATATAGTTGACTGATTATGTAATACGCACTTCAGTTCAAGAGCCTAAATATAAAATAAAAATTTCTGTAGTACTTCTCCTCTCAAGAGTTGAGTAAATCACAATGTTCGGAAAGGGGGGAGCAACGCTGGACGGCTAACAATGCTGTATTTCAAGGAGCTCTATCAAAGGGTTTAGTATCATTGTAACAAACATCCCAAACAGCTTCCATAGCATCCTTTGCAGCCGCTTCTGAGCAGTACGGGTTGGCAGTTACGGATTTCATCACTCTTCGCCTCACACAGTCCTTCAAGCATTAGTATAGAAAAAGAATGTTTAACTATCAAGAAGTTTCTATTAGAGTGCGCATACAACTATAACATAATACAGAAGTAAGTTAGCAATGGTTAAAAATGAAATAGAAAAGCTCAGCCTATTTATTCTTGAGGGTCATGCTCCAACTCCTAATCAAGAGTCGGAAATCCCATTCAAAAACGTAGTTTAATTTCTTGGTCTCACACTTTTGTTCCCCCACTATTATATAAGACCTATACATAAAAACACCAGAAAAATTGCATTTGCTTCATGTAAAAAATAAACAAAGATGAGATGGTAACATACACAAAATTAAGAGGATGTCTAAATTGGAAGATAAATGTCCAAGAGACAACACGTCGCTATAGTAACAAAGATTGTTGTCTGTTGTGAGCATAGAAGTGACAAGAATGCGATAGAAGTTGCATTTAAAGGTAACTCTGTCCACCTGAGTTTCATAAAACTCATCCTATCTGTGTGCTTCATCCCCTTAAAGATTGAGAGAGACAAATACTAGCCCTAAATTGAGCTTCAGATATTTTCAGCATGACCCAATGTTGCATATTAATACTGCCTTGCATGACCTAGACTATATGCACATCCAAATGTTAAATGGATACTATGAATGTGGGGAGCAGAACTCTATTACCATAGGGTCTAATGACTGACATGGACCAGTGAACCTTCTATAGAATACCTTGATCATACAAAACATTACTTCACAATTTTAATTAACAGGACAAATATAAATCAACCTTACAGCCACTCACATTTCTCCATCTGCACAGAATGCACAGTAAGATTACAGATTATTTTAGGCATTACAGCATCTTTTCCTCTCAGTATCATACTATACATCTGATGTTTGTTCATCAAAGTAGTTCACAAGTTACCCTAAACACAAGTAGGTAGAAGAGAAATGACAGCCTTAGTTTTCAAATAGTTTGAAAGTGTTAGTTTTAAATTCACAGAGACTGATAAAATCATTGAAAGAAAAATGAATTACCAATAACAATATCACGTGTTTCTAGAAACTCATATGTATGTTTTATATGCTGTGCATAAAGGGAGAAATGTCAGTTTAAAACTCATAAATAATGGAAGAGCCTTGAAGTTAACTGCAATGTGCAATGACAATTTACTCTGGCAAATTCACATGAGTCCTTGAAAATCTAATAAAACTAAACTTGAAAAAGTTCACATAGAAAACTACTAAAAACATTATTTATCTACCTTTGTTTACCCTCGATAAATTTGTTTTTTCGTTTTTCTCCATTTGCAATCACCATTGAAGAATTTCAAAAGACTCCATGTTAATGCATTTGGTTTTATAAATGTCAGATATAACAGGAAACATCACGCAAACTATGGAGAATTCTCATAGAAGAAAGCTCACTTGTTCATGACCTCGTATCTTCACAAAACCGCGCAGTAATTCCCTTTTATAATGGCAATCACCACTAAGATGGCCAGCTCGAATCTAATTTCAGAAAAAATATTAAATAATACATCAACCAGTAAGAAATAGAACTCCAATATGAAACTTAGCAAAAAAGAATCACATAATGAATGAAACTTCTTAACCTCACTGCAAGCATGATGAGCACAATCAGACCAGTCTAAATTCGCAGCACGACACTCATCATATGCATGAATGAGTTCATGAATCACAACTTGGTTCACCTCATCTTGAATTTTCAAGTGATTACTGCACACTACTATCTGTAAAAAAGTACAATTTTAATAAACCAAGAAAAGGTTGGCTACAGTTTTAAAACAAAATCTTAAATATTTAACAAAAAATCATAAATAAAATTGGAAGTAACCACTTATCCCCACTATCTATAATATAGCAAAATCCTAAAATTGATTTCACCGATAAATACATTTTGAGAAACGTTCCCATAAATCGAAAAATTATCGTCAATCAGTTGAAAAGTTCGGATCTTGTAATGAGTAGAAAATCAGTGGATATTCACTTAATTACCCCTTCACCGCGAACATAGCCGCCACTGACTTTGTTATCACAATGAACTGCCTTGATGAAATTGCCTCCAATATTACATCCAGATTTCTCCAGGTGCTCCTTCAGAAATTTAACCATTGGAGCTGCAATATATATAGATACACAAATATTTAAATATATGGTTTAGAAAACCCTAAACCCTATAGCTGATAGAGGTGGTAAAGATTCGTGAAAAATAAAAAGAATAATACTTCTAAGGCTCCTTTGAATCATGGTATCGCATTCATCTACTGTCATACCGCCGTTGACAGAGGAGGACGGCGTCGAACCGGGCTCATTCGCCATCTGTGTTGGGTCTCTTTTGGTAGACCCGGGAGAGATAAAAATGTCAGCCGAATCCCGAAACTTTTTAGTGGGTGATGTGCAAAAATGTCAACAGCCCAATGATCAGGCCAACACTAAAAACCAGCCCAATTAAGGGAGAATTACACCACACACACCCAGGTGCAAAATTCACTACCCAATCCCCACACAGAAATCTCGCCAAAATTTTTTCTCTTAAATTGAATCCTTACAATTCTCCTAAAACAAATCTTCTTCGACCTCTTTCAACTTTCAATCCATTCCAAAAGTGATTTTGAAATTCATACCAGAAAGAAGCATGAAATCTTGAGGTTGATAGCATCATAAAGAGGAAGGCAGAACCAGAGTCATCTTTTGAAATCTTGACCAATCCAGCCAGGGTGTTTCCTGCTCAAGAAAATTAAAAAAATTCCTTCAAGATTGCAAATATGTGAAATCAGCATCTACAGGATTTGTGCCGTTACGAGCCTGCTTGGGAGTTTTTTTTTTTTTTTCACCAGTTTTGAGCGGTTTTGGGTGACAGAAAAATTGGTGCTTATTAGTTATTTTTAGAATCATTTATTATAATTTTGTGCAATCCTTTCAACCAGGGGCGGACCCAGGAAATTTTTCCAGTGCGGGCAGTATTAGTAAAAGTAAAAAAAAAAATTATAACACAAATATTATACTAAAATAAAATACCTTACAATTGTT
>CAIGRT010106334.1:0-11616 GCA_903798405.1 Fraxinus platypoda | reverse complement strand
ATCAGAGGGGTAAAAAAAAAAAAAACCACTGTACGTATCGTTTATCAATCCTCAACAATCAACACACTAATATTGCCTTAAAAAAACCCCAGCCCGTGCCTTGCACGGGCATTTGACTAGTAGATAAAAGAAAGTTGAAGTGGTGGCGGGCCGCGATGAGTAAATGGTGGGGATGGATGTTATGGTAGAAGGGCAGTAGTGGTGGGAGTAGTGGAGGCAGGCGGGCGGTGGTGGTTTGACTGAATGTAGATCTTTGACTTGGGAAAGGATAGATAAAATGATAGGTGGGGTGATGTGAGATGAGTGGAGGTATAGTATATTCTTGATTTTCGAAAGAATAAACTTAAAGTTAGATTTTTGAAATGATAAATTAAAAATTAGGGCTAGGTGTAATTTCATCCTATTAAAAATTTCAACGTCATTTTGAAAACCGACTTAGTGCATGCACTTTGCTAGTAATGACTTTTGTCCTTATATCAAGATTCTGGTTAAAATCAAAATTAAAGGCAAGAGCTCACACTTGTAATGCTACTAATAGTCATTAATTATATTACTGGTTCCTAGAAAAAATCCTATAATTAATTTAACAAAAAAAATAGTATTTCTAACATCAATATTATGTACGTTAAAGTTGGGAAAAATTTCTACCGAATGCAATGAAAATCAAAATAAAAATAAGATAGAAAGAGAAAAATAAAAAAAATAATGTTATTCTACAAACCGTTAAAGGCCACAAAAGAAGAAAACTTTATTAGTTGTGAAAACTTCACAATACAATGTTTTCACTACTCTAGCTGCTCTTTTCTGTACAAAACTAGAATGTTCAAAGTATGATGCAAACACTACCATTTTGTTAACAAACTAATATGTAGGTACATGCTTTGATACCACTTGTTAGAAAACTTATCCAATTGTTATGAATATTAAAGACGAGATAATGGGTAAGATGAAAATAACAATCACAAGAATACAAGATTTACGTAGAAATCCAATGGGAAAAAACCACGAGCAGAGGTGAATGATTCAATATACCAAAAGTAAGGAGTACAAGCGATCTATCTGGACCAAACTAATAAGTTGGACAAGTGGTCAATCTTAGTATGTGTTCTATACCACATATTTATAATCAAAGAATCCCAAATACATTAGGAGAATATAATCCAAATAAAAGTCTAATGTAAGGTGAAGTTCTATTACAATAGGTAAAATCAATAATAGAGTATTTGAGTTGAAACAAGAGTTTAAAAACTGCCAAATACGTCTTTGAATTTTTCAAACCTTCCTCAATGCATACTACTAACTCTCAATAGAACTTCCAATAGAATTCGAGTTACAACCGAACTCTAATAAATCTCTACCTTTACATGAATTCCACTATAATGAATGAAGCTTCAAAAATTCTCTACCGAAGATGAATTCTACTACAAAGAATAAAACTTAACTCGTAAATTCTAACAAAATTCTCCAAACAAAACACTCTACCAAATTACTCCACCTCTTCCAAAAAGCCCACTTAGGGCAAACTCAGCAACTATGAATTGAATTCAAGCACCGCTTACAAACAAGATTGCCTGGCACCAAACTTACTCGAATCACCATGAACAATAAAATCATCAAGTTTACAACTAACTCCATTCGAGTTACCAAATTTCCTCGAATTATCCCATAAGCAACAAGATCAAAACTAGCTCCACCTGAGCTAGTGATAGGTTCTTCAATATCATTGCCGTAATCACTACAAGCAACACGATCACAACCACTGTAATCGAGTTATCGCTTATTGAACCTAAGCCACCGCTGCATCTAAAGTGATCGTCGAAGCTTCCAAAATATATAACTGGGACTTTCTCTGTCCCTTCAGTACAACTCTGGAATCCTTGCTAACTTTTAGAACTCCACCTTCACCGGTATACCAGTACCCTTTTGAATCGAGAGTATTTAAGGAGATAATATTTCTGTTCAAAATAGGAACATGTCTCACTTAATTAAGTGTTCTGACCTTCCCATCAAATATCTTAATTCTGACTTTACCAATACCAGCTATCTTGCAAGGCGAATTATTTTTCATCACCATGGAACCCCTTGTAACAATTTCACATGTTGAAAATCAATCCCTGTTAGAGCACATATGAAAAGACCATGTCGTATCAAGAATTTAATCCTTATCATGTTTGGAGTCGCTGTCAGAAACAACCAAAAGATTTCTATCACCGTAGTCTTCTTCTACAAGACTAGTTTCACCGAAATTACCAGGTTGTCTCTTCTGATCAGTAAAAACAAATTTATTCCCGTCTTGTTGTTTCAGGCAGTCCTTCTTTTGTGTCTCTTCTTATTGCAGTAATAACATATTATATTACTGTCATTAGCCTTAGACCTACTCCTTCTATGATCACATGAATCCTTCTCACGAACAACAAGACCTTTACCTGGGTCTTCGATCCGACGACCAGCTGCTTCATCTTCTTTCTAGAATAAAATGCATCATAAACCTTGTCAATGGTGAGAGTATCTTGACTATGCAAGATGGTGTCCTTGAATGTCATATATGAAGCAAGCAACGAACATTGCAAAATCAACCCTAAGTCCTTTTCATCGTGACCTCCATGGTCTCCAAATCAGCTGCGATTTCCTTGAATGTAGATAGATGATCTTTCAAAGATCCACCTTCTGTCGTGCGATGGGACTATTAGCGCTGATTTAAATGCAATTTGCTGGTTATACTCTGAGTCATGTATAATTGCTCTAATTTCAACTATAATGCATCATCAATTTTCTCTTTCACCACGTCATGAAGAATTTGATTTGAAAGATGAAGATGTATATGTGATAGGGCCTTCCGATCCTTATGTTGCTTCTCTTCCAATATCAAAGTTGCGGGCATTCTATTAAGCCCCAACAAAGCATCATCCAAATCTAATTGGGCGAGCAATGCTCGCATCTTGATCAGCCACAAAGAAAATCTATTGCGATCCAAAAATGGAATTTCATACTTCATACTTGCCATCCTGAAACAATCAAACCTAGCTTTAATATAAGATCGAACTGATCTCCCAAGAACTGCCGAACCCTTGGCTCTAATACCACTTGTTAATAAACTAACATGTAGGTACACGCTTTGATACCACTTGCTCTAAAACTGAACCAATTGTTATGAATATTAAAGACGAGATAATGGGTAAGATGAAAATAACAATCACAAGAACTTAAGATTTACGTAGAAACCCAATTGTTAAAAACCACGGGCAGAGAAGAAGAATTCACTATACCAAAAGTAAGGAGTACAAGGTGTCTATCTGGACTAAACTAATAAGTTGGACAATTGACCAATCTCACTATTTGTTGTACACCACATATTTATAATAAAAAAATCCCTAACACATTAGAAGAATATAATACAGACAAGAGTTTAATATAAGGTGAAGTCCTACTACAATATGTAAAATCAATAATAGAGTATTTGAGTTGAAATAGGAGTCCAAAAATTGCCAAATACGTCTTTGGCTTCTTCAAGATTTCCTCAATGCATACTATCAACTCCCAATAGAACTTTTAGTAGAATTTGCATCACAACTGAACTTTAACAATTTTCTTATATTTTTTCTCACTTTCTCATCACTTCCAATTTTCTCTCTCTAAAATCTTACAATTTCGGTGCACATAATCCTCTGTCCAAAATCACATCACTTTAGTGCCAAGCACATCTCACAATGGAGCCTTATTTTACTATAATTTCAAAGAAGGTGTACCTGATACCCCTTAAATTTATGGCCAAATATTGTCAAAAGATTCACCATGGTATTCCACATAAATTTATGATCTACCACTAAAATAAAAATAATCACGCTTCATCATTAAGTCCATGTTTGGTATTCATCGTTTTAAAATTCTTTTTGCTACTTGATCATTTTCAATCACATCCAAAAAATAAATTATTATGCATGTAAACCCAAATTTTTTTCTTACTTTTAACTGCACATTCTCCTAAAAATACTATTCAAAACATTTTTTTTTGAAATAATGGGCACCAAATAGGGGCTAATATGTGCTGTGTATATTGAGGATGAATATATATGGCAAATTAAAAGGAAGTAAATATCATAAACGCACAAGAACAAAAGAAAATTAGCACAGGAAAGGAGAATTCACTAAAATGTGGAGAACGAATACAAGAAATTTGTGTTTACAATATTATTTAATTTATCTAAATCATAATGAAGAGCTAACTATATAAATGGAATATTTCAAACCTTAGATTTAGTGTTATAGATGATAATTTTTTTTTTGGAAACTCATCAAAAATGTAAAATGGGCTTGGGCCAGATGAACCATCACTCAAGCGCCAAATAGGCGGTGACTCCTTTGCTCGAGTGGCAAGCTAGCACCGAGCGAGCGCCGTACTCTTATTTTGAGCGCTCGAGTGGGAGACAGGCACTCAGAGAGCAGGAGTGCGTCGAAAATTCTTGCCCGGTCTATATCTTGACCTTTTCATCTGTAACACAAATCCCAATCTTCCATTAGAACTCCAAAATTGAATTTCAAGGAGAATTGCCAAATAGACTTTGAATAGGATTCCCAAATAGCATTCAAAATAAAATTTCGGTCACATCCTAATTCTAACAAATTCCACCTTGACACGAATTCCATTGAATTAAACAAAATTTCAAAGATTCTCCACCAGAAGACAAACTCATTGTAATAGACTCAACTCTTCAACAAAAACACCAAACAAAATTCTTCATCGAAATTTCCAACTAAAAAAAATTCTCCACCTCTACCACGAAACCCAACTTAAGCAAACTTAATAACTGAGTATCAACTGAATTCCAAGCTTTGCTAAGCAAGATTGTCTTGGATACCAAAGTTGCTTGAATTATCCTCATGAGCAACAAAAATACAAATGATTTAATAATCCCCAAATATGGCAGAAACAAGCTTCAAATAGAATCACAACACCTAACTGCTTCGATAGAAGGTTCTTGGCTAGAATCCATGCCTTCAACAATATTCAAAGTAAAAGCAACTAAATTAACATCCTCGTACCTATGTGAAGGCTAATATTTTTTCTGGATCTATCACAAAAAATTGAATACGAGGCACTGCTGGTAATGGTGGCAAAGCAAAATTATCCAAAACTTCTGAATTTGTCTAAAATGTATTCTTCAAAGTAGACCTCAAAGTAAACTCAGACAGTACTGAACCAAACTCAAAATCCACCTGAGTGCCTAAACTATGCAAGACATATAATGGGTCCCTTTTTGTCCTTTCGTCACAACATGGGCACTTTTACTAACTTTTAAGACTCCACCTTCACAGATGTATTTGTACCATTTCAAGTCAAGAGTATTAAAGGAGATAAGATTTCTCTTCAAATTTGGAACATATCTTGTAGCATCAAGTGTTTTGACAATCTCATCAAACATCTTAATTCTGATTATTTCAATACTAGCTATCCTACAAGGTGTATTATTATCTATTGCTGCAACACCTTTCGAAACGGTTTCACATGTAGAAAACAAATCCCTATTGGGAAACATACAAAAAGTGCAAGGTATATCAAGAATCCAATCCTCCAGGTTTGGAATCTCTGTCAGAAATAATAAAAAAGTTTTCCATCATCGTGAGAATTTTCTGCAATACTGGCTTCACTTGAAGTATCTGATTGCTTCCCTTTCGGATTAGTCGTAGCCAATTTTTCTTTATTCTTCTACTTATTGCAATCCTTTATCATGTGTCATTCTTTTTGTAATAATTACAAATTTTATTACTAAAGTTAGATCTCAATTTGCCCATCGCATAGCCACCATCAACAATAAGACCATCTTCATGACCCTCAAAAGAAATATCTGAAGCGGGCAACAAACATAACAAAATCAAACCCAAATCTTCTTCATCATATTTAACCTCAAATGTTTCTAAATCAACGAAGATTTCCTTAAAAACAACTAGATATTCTTCAAGGGATGTACTTTCTGTCATACAATGAGAAATAGACGCTGCTTCAAATGCAATTTGTTAGTTAGATTCTTTGTCATATATAATTGTTCCAACTTCAACCATAATGTAGTGGTGGTCTTCTCCTTCAAAATGTCCTAAAAATGTTATTCGAAAGATGAAGATGAATCTGTAATAGGTTCTTTCAATCACTATGTTGTTTCTCTTGCAGCATTCAAGTTGTGGACTTCTTGTCAAATCTCAAGAATGCACCATCCAAATCCATCCGAGTGAGCTCTGCTTGCATCTACCTATCACAATAAAAATCTTATGCTGCGATCCAAAAGCGAAAATTATACTTCATGGTTGTCATCACAAAAGATCAAGCTTAACTCTTGATATGATCGAACCTCGCTTTGATACCTATTTGTTGTGTATGTTGAGGATAAATGTGCATGACACAATATGAAGTAAATATCACAAACGTACAAGAACAAGAGATAATTGGCATACGAAACTAGAATTCACTAAAATGTAGAGAAAGAATATAAAGATTTTGTGTTTACAATATTGTCTAATTTATCTAAAGTATAATGAAGAGCTAACTATATATAGAGAATGCCTGGAAAAAAATGTTGAAAACGTGTAAAAAACACAAAATGAGCCTAGAATGGACGAACCGTTGCTCGAGCACCAGACAAGCACTACGCGGGCAGTGACTCCGCCAGTCGAACGGCAGACTGATGCCAAGCAAGTGCTAGCACTCTTGTTTTGAGTACTTGAGCGAGAGATGGGCGCTCAGAGAGTGGAAATGCGCCGAAAAGTTTTCCCTAGTCCATATTTTGACATCTTCAAGTACAAATTCCAAACTTCCAATTGAATTTTCAAATTGAATTTCAACGAGAATTGCCCAATAGACTTTAAATATGATTCCCAAATAGCATTCAAAATACCCTAATTCTAACAATATATATACCTAGGAAATGCACTCCATCATCTCCTATGAATAAAAATGTGTAAGTAATGCCACTTTTATTTTGAGATAATTTGCAGTTGTTGCTTCCAACTTATACCTTCTTTCCGCTTTAACTTCAAAGTTAAGTTTCATTTTCTTTGCGGCATTGAAGACCTTCTATTTTTCATTTCTCAGCGCAAATAGTTTGTATTAGCGATTCCTTTGAAAGATCATTAAATCATTGTAAAATGGCAAAATATTCCATTTACAAAATTTTATTTTTATTCTTATTATTATTATTATTATTATTATTATTATTATTATTATTATTATTATTATTCAATCCCCAAATCGGTATCAATTAATATTCAAGTTAACTTAGATTAAATTTACTTAATGTAAAGATAAATGAATGTTTCCAATATGTCTATGTTCAATTAATATAAAATTGACAAGTCTAATCATAAGCATAAAATCAAATAAAGATTTCGTATAGTTTACTTCATATTTAATAGAACCGAAGCGACAGGAAATTGAACTAGGTAGCCAAGTCACCGAGCAAGATGTGAGACAGAGAAGGTCTCACAAAAGGGACCGCACGAAGGATGTAGCAAAATCACATAGAGGAAGCAACCGAAAAGTCTCACCAAAAGAGGCTAAGTGTTAAAGCCGTGTGTATGTATTATATAATAGGACAAATGTCACAAATATAAATACAATGCACTTTAGGTCAAGTATATGGGAAAGCAACTCTCGGTCCAACTTCATTTCATGGGTTACCAGTTCTGTGTTTTGAGTTGATTATTTAAAATAGTCTCAACAATGGGTTCCAAACGAACAATATGATTTTAATCTGATCCGACAGATTCGTCATCGCCCGAATTTATTTGATATCAAAATACCTAACATTATACATTATCGAACTAGTTGTATTGAACTTTTAAAGAGGAAATAAATTTGTTTCTTCATGCTTTATTTTCGACAATTTAACTCAGATTAGTAATTTGTCTCAATAAAAATAAAAATGTGATGATCAATTCATTTAAAAAAAAAATCTATTTTAATCCAACTGAATCGAATGAAACTTTATAAGAATAATAATAATAATAACGGGTTGAGGTTACTTTCATGCCTCATGGCACTTACTAAACTAAAATTGAACTTTTCCAAACTCTAATCCTCATCTGTTTTACTCCTTCATGGTAATTAAACGCGACTTAATCATATGTTTTAAGTTTGAATGAGAAAATTATTTGCTCACAAGCATACACTTAAAGACTGGGTAACGTTGTCATTTGCAAATTGCATGTTAGAAAAGTCCATGCCCGAATTTAATTTCTTGTAATAAAAAGCAAATAATAACACTCTCACCTTCACACAAACTGCACACACAGTTTTCCGTGTTTTGACTTTCTTATTTTGAATCTTTCTCTTTTGACACATATAAAACCCAATCCTCCAAACTCATAAATCTTCAAACCAATCCACACAACTCCTAAACAGCTTCACTTTCTTCGATTTACGTAAAGCTTACAAAGTTTTTCTACTTCTCTTCAGCTTAATTTTTTTGCTCAAAATTGTTTAATCTTTGTAATTACTTCTGCTATGGAGGAAATTGAAATTCCATCCTACTTTCTCTGCCCCATCAGTCTGGAGATTATGAAGGATCCTGTTGTGGTCTCTACCGGGATAACATATGATCGGGAGAGTATCGAAAAATGGCTGTTTTCTCAGAATAATAATACTTGCCCGATAACAAAGCAAGTTGTTATGGATTCAGAATTGACCCCAAACATCACCCTCCGGCGGTTTATCCAATCGTGGTGCACACTCCATGCTTCAGAAGGCGTCGAGAGGCCCCCGACTCCGAAAGCTCCAACCAGTAAATCCCAACTTTTGAAGCTTTTCAATGATGCCAACTCTCCAAACAAGCAAATGAAGTGCTTACAAAGACTTAAATCCATTGTTTCTCACAACGAAATGAATAAAAGATGCATGGAAACTGCAGGCACTGCTAAGTTCTTAGCTTCGTTAATCGCGAAGAAAACCGTAGAGGCATCTTTAGCAGAAGAAGCAGAAGATGTGATTGAGTTGAGAAGAGCAAGTGATGAAGCCTTAAGCATTCTATGTCATCTCCAGCTATCGGGATCTCGCTTAAAATCCCTATTGCAGAATAATATCGAATTAATCGATTCCTTAACTAGCGTCATGCAATCCGGGAGCTATGATTCTCGAGTCTATGCTGTCATGCTTCTGAAATCCATGTTCGAAGTAGCTGATCCAAATCAACCGATAAGTCTGAGACTCGAATTCTTCCTCGAATTAGCAGATATCTTGAACGATCAAATCTCTCAGAAGGCCTCAAAAGCCACACTGAAAGTTCTTATCAGTGTATGTCCATGGGGAAGAAACAGAATCAAAGCAGTGGAAGCTGGAGCAGTGCCTTTGTTGATTGACCTTTTACTCGATTCTACCGACAAAAGGGCTTCCGAACTGATACTTACGGTGTTGGATTTGCTATGCCAATGCGCTGAGGGAAGAGCTGAATTATTGAATCACAGTGCTGGTTTAGCCATTGTTTCAAAGAAGATTCTTAGGGTTTCATCTACAGCAAGTGAGAGCGGTATAAGAATTCTACATTCGATATCGAAGTTCTCTGCAACTCCTGGAGTTTTACAAGAAATGTTGCAGATTGGCGCAGTGGCAAAATTGTGCCTGGTACTTCAAGTTTTTGATCGAGGATCAAAGACAAAGGAGAAAGCCAGAGAAATTCTTAAATTGCATGCAAGAGCATGGAGGAATTCATCATGCATTCCAACGCACTTAAATTTATGAAAATATCCATCTTGAGGTGGAATTATTATTAGGACATGAAAATAATTAATTTAGTTGCATAAATTTATGGTCGTATAATTTTGAATTTTGATCTGTCGGAACACATGGCAGAAATTAATTCATGTATGGGCCAAAAAGCTGTCTAGCAATATAGAAATCTCGATTTTATAAAAAAAATTCTTATATCAATTTTGAACTCTTTGGAAAGTTGAATTTTAGTTGGAAAGGTTCAGCTTCTTGTTCTTTTCTTCCCTGCATCAATTTTCATTTAAAGATTCATTTGGATAAATTAACCATTGAATATAATTTCGATTTAATTTGGTTATATGTTGACGATGAGTTTGAATTGAACAAGTTGAAGGCAAACTTAGAAGAAGTCGAGGTCGAATAACTTTGTATTTTTGCATTGTAAATTTATAATTATGTACTTACTGAGAAAAATTTCCATATCAATTGACTAGTAGTAAAATGAATTAAGTTTGACCANCAAACTTAGAAGAAGTCGAGGTCGAATAACTTTGTATTTTTGCATTGTAAATTTATAATTATGTACTTACTGAGAAAAATTTCCATATCAATTGACTAGTAGTAAAATGAATTAAGTTTGACCAAGTTTTAGCCAGCCAATCTGTAGATTTCTAATGAAATTTAAATATTGCTTTGGAGTTGAATTTCCAATTTTAGATTATTTTTTGGGTCCTAGAAATGATCAAACAAAATTATTAACAATAAAATAGAGTGAAAGAGAAAGAAAATCTAATATTTTAAAAACAGAAACATAATTAGGTAAACTGTGAACGAATATGTCTCACATAGCCTCTATATCTAAACTTCCGTCCAGATATTATCCATTTTTTGTCTTCCACTTCATAATACAATGGAGATTTTTTAAAAATATCATCTATTGTTGCTTGTATGAATTTTTTTTATTTTAAGTAATCCATCGATTACATTGGAGATGCTCTCAAATTGGCTAGCTATGAATTCAAAATCTTATGAAAAAAATTACATGATTGGATTCGGTATCCTATCCTACACTATAAAAAGAGTGAGTTTTGTGGCAACTATTCATAAGCCGTTTGGCCAAGTAAGCCAGCCATTTTCGAGCCATATAAGCCGAGCCATAAAAGCCAGCCTTTTTTTCCTCAGTACGTTTCTCTGCCGGTCTGCCCTTTTTTCTCTCAACTTTCAGTACTCTTCTTTCTCCAATTTTACACACACACGCGAACTCCCACTCCTCCATTCTTCACCCATCTCATTTCTCTCTCTCACACTTTCCCTTTTTCATTTTCTCCCTCTTCAAGAAGTCTTCCGACAAACAAGCCCTCCTCTTCAGTCATTTTTTGCACAGTTAGAGAGTTAGAGACGGTAGTGATTTTCATTTTGCCTCTTCTCGATTGTTGAAAGAAATCCAAAACAAATTTACAGGAATTGAGACATATATCTGTAAGTATAATTTTTATGTGTTCCAATACGTGAAATCTTTCGCACCTTCACCTGAGAATCCTTCCGTTTCTTGTTTTTACTCTATTCTACAGTTTGGAGATTATTGATGTGCTTTTTAGATTTTTGACCTAGGGTTTGCATCTTTTAAATATTGTTGTTGTGCGTGATAGTTTGCGACAAAGGATTCGATTGATTAGTTGAGGTAATTTTTCTCTGTTCTTGTTTTGGGTAGTGATTGGTGTGGCCGTTGTTACCATGTCGGTCGTTGCGAACCGGTTGATCTCCGTACATCCAGAGGACCTAAAATTTCATGGTAATCTTCTTCTCACTCGCGTTTTCTATATGTCTCTGTGTGCTTTTCTTTTTGCTTGTTTCTACAGCAATGTGAATGCTTTAGATTGAAAGCAAAGTTATTAAGATTTTTGAAGTGAAGAATATTGAGGTTAACA